>JAJONR010009673.1:0-19330 GCA_029582245.1 Solanum etuberosum
ATATTACAAATAATATTAAAGAAATAAAGAGACTTAAAACACTGAAAGAAGAATACTACCTAAAGGCATTTAATATAATATAAAATGATAAATCAAGAATACTTACACCAATGGATAGAAATAAAAGAACAAATACACATACTACAGAGCCTAATAAAAATGGGCTTAGATTTATACTTAAGGACACAAGATATCAAGCACTTAAGGACAGTTAAGAATGATATAAACGAAATAATCAGCAAAACCATAGTAGAACAAGAACTATACCATAAAACATTTAGTCAGATATGACTACAATCAAAGCTAATCGAAGCTATATTCGACCAAACCCAATATGATTTTTATTTTTAATCCTTCTTGGTTTTCGTATATTTTTTCATCTATCGCAAATTCTTCTTTATTCATATTTTATACTTGATTTTTAGTTGGCTTATATATTTATATTCTAGTTTTGATATTTTGTCTATTATTTTGTCTTTTCTTGTTTTCTCATATTTCTTATAGAGTCTTTTTAATTTTTTGGTTATTTTAATTTCTATCGTATTATCGTACGGTGTTAGCTCTGATACCATTGGAAGGGGTACAGTCCGCATTAATACCACAAGACCCAGAATTGAGGTATGTTAAGGCTAAGCGTTACTTCCTTTGACCATGAATTTTAGAATCCTAAATCGTCAAATGTTGTTTTACTATTCTATTGTTAGAAAGACCTTCTGTGAAAGGCATTGGGATTGCAGCTGACGTATTTTTGTGACTCCATTATGTTGATATTCAACTCGTTCGGTTATATAGGTTACTCGGTGTCTATGTGTTATTTTGTCATTTCCCTTTACTGTGGTCCGTGTGTATATATTATTATTCTTCTTTAGGTGTTTTAACTTAGAAATATTAGGGAGGAACATTAAGAGTTTGAAATCAGTCCTCCTTCCTCGCTACTTTCTTCTTTTTAGAAACACTTAAAAATAATATGTCGATTTCTGAAACTCTTAAATGTAACTCGTATGTTTAAACTACTAAAGGACTCATTTTTTTGGAAATACTTTCTTTTACAAATTACTAAGGAAACATATATAAAAACTAGGTGAAGCACCTTAAGATCTTTATGAACATTCTCAGGTTTAAGTTACCTTTCTTAATTTGATTTAAGTGCTCTAGCTTAATCTACAAGCATATGGTTATACAAGATATTTACATGTGATACGAAAGTGATTACGAGATTATGAGGACAAGAGTACAAACATGCCAAGATTAGCAACATGATTCAGGTCACACAAATGCATTACGAATCCATCACATTACATGCTATGCATTCTACTTCTGAGCTATAATTGGAAGGTATGGGGCCTATTGCCTATATTTATACGTATGAGGCACAGATTGCCACAAGTTGGCGAATACGATGCCGGTTCGCTACCGGAAGGCACCACCATTGCTAGCAGTTGGTTGGGTATGACATGCATTTGCATCTATATATATGTATTCATGACATTCGATTATGCGAGCATATCATGTATATTTAATTTATATAAGGTAGGATGTCAGTCATAGAGGCTATCAGAGTTTCTATTTCAGGTGGTATCTTTATTACCCTTTTTATAGCAGTTATTTATGATTCTATTTTCCGCCTTACATACTAGTACATTTTTATCCGTACTGACGTCCCATTGCCCGGTGACGCTGCATTTTTGTTTCGTGCGTGCAGGTCCAGGTAGGGATTCTAATTGACCCCTCCACTAGGATTCGGGGTTCAACTGTGAGTTGGTAAGCTCCACCTCTTCCTGGAGCTTTCATAGGATGTTTACTATTGTTGTACAGTTTGGGTATAGTCGGGGCCTTGTCTCGACCAGTGCTTATCATACTCATAAAGGATATTGTGGACACATTATTCTGGTTTTCTTTCTGTAGCTTCTAGTCTCCAGCCCCATTGGCTTGGCATGTATATATATGTATGTACGTATGTATATCTTCATTTGCAGCCTTGTCGGCTAGCTAGTACTTTATTATTTTTGGCTTGTCTACCTTTTTCTATATGAGTTTTTATTCAGGTTATGACCCTAATGGTCCAGGATTATTATTTTAGATGTTATGCTGCCCGACCTTCTAGGCCCTCAGTTGAGTCAGTTGGTATGTTTTAATGGCTAAATCGATTGCATAAGATGTCGAGTGCCAGTCACGTCTCCTCTAGTTTGGGGCGTGACAAGGATGCTCGTTGAGTTGGTCATATGATTGGAAGCACCTGAATTAACAATCCAAAAATTAGATGTAACGTCATTACCTTGTAATCCCAAAGATGAAAAGGCTGACACGATCATTTGTTGTACCATTTCAGGAGTAAGAACTTGTCCTGAAGATGAGTTATCATTAGTGGAACCATTTATCCTAGTTTGAAAAGCATTTATCCTACGATTTTGAGGGCGCGTGGGACACTCTTTGATAATGTGTCCTTGTTGTTTACAATAATTACAGAACTTCTTGCTATAATTGCTAGCAATATGACCATATTCCTTGCAACTGTAGCATTGAGTTCTACTCATATCCCTGCCCTTTCCTTTACCTTGAGCAACAAATGCAACAGTGACATCATTTTCTTTCTTGAAAGCATTTTGTGTGACAAGACGTTGCTCTTCACGAAGTAATTCTCTAAAGCAAACATCCAAAGAGGGATACGGGTCACGATTCATCAAATTAGAGAGAACACTCTCAAAGTCAGAGCGTAATTTCATCAAAAATTGGTCTTGCTTGCTTTGCTCATGAACTGCCTGAATCACTGATAAAGATTCAGTAGGTATTTTGGCATAGACAATATCTGTAAATTCAACCCATAAGTTCTGAAATCCAGAAAAGTAATCCTGAACAGAAAGACTTCCTTGAGAGTGACTAGCAATTTCATACTCTAACTGAAAGCGTCTTGCGCTATTATCTTGGTTGTAAACCTTTTTTAAGTAATTCCACATGGCCTTAGCTGTCTTGTACGACCTGAGATTAAGAACAATAAGAGGGTCAATTGACCCTAGAATCCATGTCATCACCCGATCATCTTTAATCTTCCATTCGCCTAGCTTTGTTGCATCAGTAGGAGCAAGATCGCTTCCATCTATATGGCCTCATAGTTCTTTACCGGTGACAAACAACTGAAACTGAAACTCCCAAGAAGAATAATTTTTTCCAGTGAAACGAACACTGAAGGATTCAAAGTGATGTGAATTCATGCTTTTGAATAGCTATGAAAACTACAAAGACTCAAGAAAGCAACTAGAATGACCAAGAACAAAATTTCCAGGTGGTAGGACTGATTGTCGATGAACAGTCAACCAAAAATCAAGATTTTTAATTTTTTTTAGAGAGAACCACAAATGACTCTATGAAACAAGACAGACAAGAGAAGGCTCTAATATCATGTCAATTTCTTGCTGAATGCCTCTCAAAGTGAGAGAGTCTTTCCATTATATAGAGAAAATAAAGATTACACATCCCTAACGATCCGCCATTCCTATCCCTAAAGATCAGCTATTCTATCTCTACAAATCTGCTATTCAATCCCTCTAAATCTGCCTTGCTATCCCTCCAAATCAGTTATTCTATCACAATATTTATTCATTTGAATCTACAACAAGTGTATATGTTCATGCTAATTTATATCACTATATAATTACATTAATATATACAATCATTTAGTTTTCCATCATGCTAACATAAACTACTCTGTGACTGGGAGGCGCAACAAGATGAAGTAGACAAGAGAATAATTCATCAATTGTAGGAATTGTAGGACTAGCTAAAATCTGATCACGTACTGAATCATGGTTAGGAGGAAGTCCAGAAAGTGTAAGAACTAGAAACAACGCCTGTCTGTGCTCTTTTTGCTTTTTTATATTCGTAGTGACTGACATCAATATCTTAAATTCCTCCATGACTGCCTGTACTTGTCCCAAATATGTAGACATATCAGATTCTTTTTTCTTTAAGTTTGTCATGCGAGATATCACATCATAGAACTGAAATATGTCATTAGTGTATAAAGCATACGCTTTTTACGAAACTGAATAAAAAGTCTAGAATGGGCGAAACTAGCGCATCAACTTGGAATCAATAGATCGCCATATGAGACTACATAATTGAGCATCAACCTTCTCCCGTTGTTCTTTGACTTTTGCATGTTTCTTACTAGCCTTTGCCTTTTCATCTACCACACAAGCCTTGGTTGTTAAATGGTCTTGGACACCTTGACCCTTGCACCACAACTCAATCGAGGAAGCCCAAGCTAAATAGTTTGAGCTTCCCATTAATGATTCTGAAGTAATCATAGGGCTTGAACTTTCACTTTCGGGGCCAAAAATATCAATCCCGAAAGACATTGTAAAATCAGGTGAAAAAACAGATCTGCCAGCTGAAAGTGGACAAAAATCAAAGAAGAGATTTTTTTAAAATTATGTGTGTAGGTTCGGAACTACGAGGCGACCCTACTGGGAAAAAATGGTTGGAAACAGCCTAAAATTACCGGAAAAGTAGTTGGAATCGCCGGGATCTTGAAAAAAATCAGAGCTGAATGGGTAGCCTCGAAAAGGAGAGCCGATCCAACTAGGAAAAAAAAACTGCCGAAAAGTGGTCGGAACTGACCTCATGCACCGACGCGTGGTCAGATCTCACAGGAAAATTCACAACTCTGATCAGCGAGTGAGGGCGCGTGAGGTGGTATTTTCTGGTGGGTCTGACTGGGGTTTCGTTGCCGGAGAATGAGGGACCCAATGGTGTTGTTGGTTTTCACACAACACTAACGAAAAGAGATGATGACAAAATTCAACTTCGACAGTCGCCAAAAATTTCTATAAAGGTTTCTCACTATTGCTCTGATACCCTATGAGAAATAAATGAGAAAAATATTATTGAAATTTTGTATCTATATTATTACATTTAGACCTTATTTATAGACACTATATTAAACTCCTTTTCTAAATAGGATTTCTATTCCTATTGTTATTCCTTTTCTAAATAGGATTGTAATTCTTATTCCTATTCTAACACTTAGGAAAGTTTCAATACACAATTCTACTCTTCAAGATTGGTTTATATTTCTCCAATGAATTGACTATGAAAGGCCACTTTGTTGGAATGTCTCTTAGGTCATCCTATAAATATTTTTCTCCACTTACATGATCATAGCATTCACTTCTATCTTCCCTCCATGTTGAATACAAAATTCTTTCTTTCCATATTTCCCAAATAATGAAGTATGGGACAGCCTTTTATAGATGTTTTAGTTTACATGAAACTTTAGCACCCCACCATCTAGAAATGGTTGTTTCACCTGTAAATAAGGGCCCTATATTCCTGCTGCATTTGCAAAAAAATTCCATACTATATTGGCTGCTGGGCAAGTCACAAATAGATGATCTACCGTCTTTAGAATATTACCATTACAACAACTACACATCAGATCATTTATCACTCCTATTTTTCTGAGGAAGTTGCCAGAAAATCTTTGCTTCCCCAATCTCCATACTAGGAATGAGACCTTGAAAGACACCCCCTTGACCCAAATATATTAAAATCTTTATTAGTTTTCCATTTCTATCTCACCATTACCTAGGCACTATTCACAGAGAACTTGCCAAAACTATTTTTCTTCCACCATGGTTCCCAATCTTCAATTTCCCTACCATATAGATCTCCTTCTTGATCTGATTGACAATCCCCATGGATAATACTTGTTGTATCAACTCCTAATTCCATCTTCCCAACATCATGAGTTGCTTTACCTCCTCTAAATGACAACTTCTGTCATAATCAGTAGGTGAGTATTGGTACAGGGCTCCTAACTTGGTCCAATTGTCAAATCAGATACTGGAATGCCCATATCATTTGTTTTCAGACTTGAGACCCTCCCCTATTCCATTCAACTACTTGGGATTGTTGAATATTGATTCAAACATAATTAGAGGTTCCTATTTAGTTTAAAGAGTAACACGTTTTTTAGGAGTCCTTGTTGAGTCAAAGCATATCTTCTGTTAGTTGCTAATATTTAGCTTAGTGGATAAGGTTGTGGTTAAGTTAGTGGGTCATGTTTCTCTTAGGTGGTTAACTCTTAATTCCTATGTAAAGTGTCCTATGTATTTTATTTATAAATGTCAGAAATATAACGTGAAAGTTCTCTGCAATTCTTCTTTTTTCTTCTTATACATTGTTTCTTCTTTCTTTATTCTCCAACAAAATTGGTATCAAGAGCCAGGTTAGGTCAAACTGAGAGCAAATCAGTAGCAAGAAGAAAGTGACAATTGAGAGCAAAGAATGGCTACCAATGGAGCATCTACCATATCTAAACAACTAATTCCCATCTTTAATGGGGATGATACGAATTTTGGAGCATAACTATGAAGACTTTGTTCAAGTCTCAAGAATTTTAGGATTTGGTGGAGAAGGGCTATGCTGAGGAAGATGAAGCACAAAGATTGCGGGAGAACAAAAAGGACTCAAAAGCTTTGTTTTACATCCAGCAAGCGATGCATTACTCAATTTTTTCCAGAATTGTTGTTGCAGAAACCTCAAAGCAAGCATGGGATATTCTGAAAAAACAATTCCACGGCTCGACAAAGGTAATGACTGTTAAACTCCAATCACTCCGACGTGATTTTGAAAATTCATCCATGAAAAGTAGTGAATCTGTGCAAGGCTACTTATCTTGGGTGAGTGCAATTGTTAATCATATGAAGGCATACAGTGACAAAATTACTGATGAAACTATAGTTTCTAACGTTTTGAGAAGTTTAATAAAAGATTTGATCATGTCGTAGCTGCTATTGAGGAGTCCCGTGATTTATCTAAGGGAAAAAGGAAAAATATACCCCCAAACCATCTTAAATGGTATGCATATACCCTCCCTCATACTTTTAGGACATTGGTACCCCTACTATCCAAAAACTAGAGCATATATGCCCTTCACTCTAACGGAAGACTAAATAGAGACACATGACACAATCTTATCCGTCGATCCGATATTTAATAAATGTCGTATCGGTAGATAAAATTATCACACGTGTATGTCCGTTAGTATAAAGGGTATATATTCTCTAGTTTTTGGATGGCAGGGGCACCAATGTTCCAAAAGTATGAGGAGGGTATATGCATACCATTTACGTTGGTTTGGAGGTATATTTGTCCTTTTTCCCTTTATCTAAATATGATTTTGATGAATTGATGAGCTCATTGCAAGTTCATGAGGATAGAATGAATGCTTCTTAAGAAAAGGGTGAAGAGAAGGCATTTCAGATCAATGGGGAGTCTTCTTTCAAAGGCAAATCAGAAGTTTCAAATGCCAGAGGATATGGAGGCAGAGGTAGTTTCCGTGGACGAGGTCGTGGCAGAGGACGAGCTCAGTTTGGTGGTGAGCACCGGCAATTCAAGAGCAATATTTAGTGCCGCTATTACAGAAAAATGGGGCACAAGAAAGCTGATTGCTGGACTAAACAGAAGGATGAACAACAATATGCCAATTTCACTGAGCATCAACAAGAGGAGGGTAATCTGTTCATGGCTCGCTCCTCAATAGATGTTGGTTCAGATGATGTATGGATCATTGATAGTGGTTGCTCCAACCGCATGTCGGGCAGAAGGCTACTATTCAAAGAACTTGATGAATCAGAGAAGTCAGAATTTCATCTTGGAAATGACAAGGCAATGACAATCGACGGGAAAGGCACAATCGCTCTAAAAACTTCTCATGGTAATGTCAAACTTCTCCATGATGTGCAGCATGTTCCTTGTTTGGCCCATAACTTGTTAAGTGTTGGGCAACTAATGAATTTTGGATATTCTATTTTGTTTGATGACAATTCCTGTAGCATTCAAGATTAAAATTCAGGACACAAAATTGTTGACATTCAAATGACTCAAAATAGAATGTTTCCTCTTGAAGTTTCTGATGTTAAAAGTTTTGCATTAATTACCAAAGGCAATATGGAAGCTAATTTGTGGCATTTGTGGTATGGTCATTTGAATGTAAAGGTGTTACAATTATTAGGTTGTAGAAATATGGTTCTTGATTTGCCTAGAATTGATGCTCTTAAATTTTGTGAAGGATGTGTGTATGGGAAGCAAAATAGAAATTCATTTCCTGTAGGCAAGTCTTGGAGAGCTTATGTTTGTCTTGAATTGGTGCATACTGATCTATGTGGTCCTATGAGTGTTGAGTCCTTAGGTGAAAGTCGATATTTTTTGCTTTTTACGGATGATTATATTCGAATGAGTTGGGTATATTTCTTGAAATTCAAATCTGAAACATTTGAGAATTTCAAGAAATATAAGTCTTTTGTTGAGAGGTAAAGTGGTTGTAGAATCAATACTCTTCGAATAGATTGAGGTGGTGAATTTATATCAAATGAATTCAACACCTATTGCGAGGAAAATGGTATTCACTGAGAGCTCACAACACCATATACTCCAGAGCAGAATGGTGTCGATGAACGAAAGAATCAGACAGTCATTGAAATAGGTAGAAGCATGATGCAAGCTAGAGGTGTACCAAAATATTTCTGGGCTGAAGCTGTTGCTACTACTGTCTACATGCTGAACATTTCACCCACCAAGGCTGTTCTTAATCAAACACCATATGAAGCATGGAGAGGTCACAAGCCCAAGGTAAGCCACTTACGTGTCTTTGGATGTATAACTTATTCTTTGGTGAATTCCCAAGCTAGATATAAGCTTGATGAAAAATCAAAGAAATGTATCTTTGTTGGATATAGCACACAATCCAAAGCTTATAAGCTATATAATCCACTAAGTGGAAAAATTGTGATTAGTAGAAATGTTATGTTTAATGAAGATGCTAGCTGGAACTTTGATTCTGGGAATGTTAGTTCGAATATTAAATTGTCGCCTACTAATGAAACTTTTGAGCAAGAACCTGCAGCAGTTTCTGTTCCAGGGAACGCATCCCGCTATTTTACAACAAGTAGCAGCCTTGCTACTCATCAATCAAGAACCTCTGCTCTAGCAAGTGATCACAACTTAACCCCCCAAGGAAGTGGCAACAATTCTTCTTCAAGAGATTCTTCCAGTGAGACTCCACCAGCGAAATTCAGATCGTTAAGGGAGATTTATGAAAATTGTTCTTTTGCTTTGTATGTTACTAAACCCAGTTGTTTCAAGGAAGTTGTAGAGAGTCAAGCATGAAAAAATGCAATGATAGAACAGATGCTAGCAATTGAGCAGAATCAAACATGGGAATTGGTGAATCTACCGGAAGGAAAGGAACCCATTGGACTCAAATGGTTGTTCAAAATCAAGCGTCATGTAGATGGGAGCATACAATGATACAAAGCAAGGCTTGTATCTAAAGGGTATGCACAACATCAAGGTATTGATTACGATGAGACATTTTCACTTGTCGCTCGCTTTGAAACGGTGAGAATACTTTTATCTTTGGCTGCTAAACTGAGCTGGCCCATTTATCAATTTGATGTTAAATCTACATTCTTAAATGGGGTTTTGGAAGAGGAAGTTTATATTTCCCAACCTGAGGGTTTTGGTGTTAGTGGCAATGAGAGCAAAGTATACCAGCTCAAGAAGGCTCTTTATGGGCTAAAACAAGCGCCACAGACATGGTACAACAAAATTCACTCGTACTTCCTGAGAAATGGATTTGAAAGGAGCGAGAATGAGCCTACGCTGTATGTAAAGAAACAAGGTACAAGTTATTTTTTGGTAGTTTGTCTCTATGTGGATAACATGATTTATATGGGGTCATGTGAAACTTTAGTTGCTGAATTTACATCTTACATGGTGAAGGAGTTTGAAATATCAGATTTAGGTATTTTGCAATGCTTTCTTGGTCTTCAAGTGAAGCAGGTCGAAGATGAAATTTTTGTTTCTCAAATGAAGTATGCAAAAGACCTCCTGTTCAAGTTCGGTATGCATAATTGTAAAGCGGTTGCCACACCCATGAATGCAAATGAAAAATTTCAGCTTGAAGATGGCACAGATCTTGCCGATCCTAGTCACTACAGAAGCTTGACTGGAGGTTTGAACTACCTGACACATACTCCTCTTGATATTATGTTTTCTGTTAGTATGTTGTCTAGGTATATGCATAGTCCTACCAAGCAACATCTTGGTGTTGCCAAAAAAGTTTTGCATTATGTTGCTGGGACAGTTGACTTCGGGATTTGGTACTCCAAAGATGCAGATTTCAGCTTGACAGGATACAATGATAGTGATTGGGCAGGAAGTATAGATAACAGAAAGAGTACTTCTGGAAATATTTTCAATTTAGGATTTGGAGCGATTTCTTAGAGCTCAAAGAAGCAGGATGTGGTTGCATTATCATCATCGGTAGTAGAGTATGTTGCTGTAACTTCAACAGTTTGTCAAGCCTTATGGTTATGAAGAATGTTAGTTGATGTTTTCTATCGGCAAGAGGGTGCGATAAAAATATTCTGCGATAACAAGGTGACAATTGCAATAACAAAGAATCCGACTTTTCACAGCAAAACAAAGCACATAGACATCCGTTATCATTTCATTCGTGACCACACAACAAGAGGTGATATAGAGTTGAAGTTTTGCTGTACAAGGGATCAAATTGCAGATGTTCTCACCAAGGCACTTTCACAAGAAGCCAAGCATGATCAGTTCAGGCAAAAACTTGGAGTTGTAATTTTGAATCAAGGAGGAGTGTTGAATATTGATTTAAACGTAATTAGAGGTTCCTATTTAGTTGGCAGAGTAACACGTTTGTTAGGAGTCCTAGTTGAGTCAAAGCATATCTTCTGTTAGTTGCTAATATTTAGCTTAGTGGATAAGATTGTGGTTAAGTTAGTGGGTTATTTTTCTCTTAGGTGGTTGAATCTTAATCTTATTTAAAGTGTCCTATGTATTTGCTTTATAAATATCAGAAATATAACGTGAAAGTTCTCTGCAATTATTCTTTTTTCTTCTTATACGTTGTTTCTTCTTTCTTTATTCTCCAACAAGGATCTATGTCTTTTGCAATAATTATTTCGCATAAATTTGGTCCACATAAATTTTTTAGTTATAAAAGACCACCACAATTTGACGAGCTTTGGATATATCTCCCAGATATCTAAAGCCCAATCCTTCTTCTTCCTTTGGAAAGCATATATTAGCCCATGAGACCCAGTATTTGTATCTATTTTCTTCATTAAAGGACCATAAAAATCTAGCAAATGCTCTGTGACTATTATGTATAACACATTGTGGTGGTACCATAGCACATAATAGATAGATAGGTATACTTTGCAACACATTATTTATCAATACAACCTTTCCTCCAAAGGATAGTAATTTGCCAGTCCAAGCCCCTAACTTACTCTGTGTCTATTTCATTAGTTTACTGTTTTCCTCCTCAGTAATCAGAACATGAATGATATCTAACAAACAAAAGTTAGTATTACCATTAATTTTTGTGAATTGCTTTTGGTAGAATGACATAGCTTTTAATACTAATTCCTCTCTACCTTCAGTCCAACTTCCATCTCCCTTGATTATCTTAATTAATGATAATATTCTACTTCTTCAATTGTCAATATTATGAAAATATCTGGTATTTTTATCACCTTTAGAGAACCACTGAATTCCTATTTTCTGTCTCCAATATTCTTCTTTATAATAAAAATATTTAGAGAGTTAATTTTGGGCACTTTTCAACACTGCCTTATTAGATGCAGTGGGTTGTTTCTCAAATAATTCTTCTATCAACCTTACTATCTCCTCCCTAATGTTGAACTGCTTGAATATGTCTCTAAATCATTCTCGTCTCCATTTTGATAATGCTATTTTAGTCTTCTTCATCTTGTGCTTTAGCCTTACAAATATGTCTTCAGAATCTGGTGCCACCTAGTTTATTCTCACCACCTCCTTGAAATCTTCCTTTTCTGTCCAGAACTTCAAAAAATCTAAAAGGTCTACTCATCTTTGGTGCTTTATCTCCAAAATTAAATAGCATATGAGCATGAACAGAGCCAATCCTAGCTACATGCTGAATGTCCCCACCACCAAATAACTCCAAGAAGACTTGATTGACAATAATTCTGTCAAGTCTCTTAAAGAATGGACTACCTTTAAAATTAAGATCTATCAGCCCACATGAATTAATTCACTCAACAAAGTCCTCATATTTATGAGGGTATACATGAAGGCCCCCTATCTTGTCCTCTACTCCCATCCTGACATTAAAGTCTCCACCTACTAGCCAATGTAAGATCATAGTGTCTCCTATTGAATACAAATCTTCTCAAAGTTACAATCTTTCAAAGGCATCACATTTTGCATACACAAGAGTAATGATCATTGCTTGACCATCCTGGAATGTGAGATGTAGAGTAAACTGTTGTTCAGAATTAGCAATGACTCCCACATGAATGTTCTCCTGTACAAATACTTGTATCTTCCATTTATGTTATAGTTTGCATAGGACATGCCCAACCTTCTTTTAAATTTATGAATCTGCCTTGGGTCATGAACAAGTTATATTAATGCTCTCATAAATAATTTATGATGTATGTGAAACATTTAAACTCTATAAAAGGAGTTGTGAGTTCTTACTAATTTAATGTTCTAAACATTTAAACTCTATAAAAGAATTTGGGTTGTGCTTGTGCCTGACTTTCTTTCTCAAAATCACTACTGTCAACCTTCGAGATACATTGTTGTTGTTGTAGTATTTGTGTTTTTTGGCTTGCTTGTTGCGTATCTAGCATCTCCTTTCCCTTTACCGCACTTGTACTATTTTCTGTCTTTTCTTGTTCTTCATTATCATCTGCTAAGGCATCAAATACATTATCATAAATCACTATTTTGTTAGGACATAAAATCTCACTGGCCTTATCACTTAAGAATCTCCCTATCTCCTTTTGTACCTTTAATCTTCTATTAGTAGGATTGCACTTCATTACCCCCCGCTAGTTTTTGACAAAAAATTTAAGCCCTTTTTATCCTTTATTATCCCCTTCATGCTTGTACTCCTCATTCTTTCTTAGTTGAGGATGTAAGGTCCTGCATTACTTCATTGTGTCCCTGTAATTTACAGGTTTGGCAATATTTAGGTAGAAAGTCATACTGATCTTTGATCTTTTCCATCCCTGACTCCTATGCTTTGCCATTTATCACCTGAATTTCAACATATTCTGGCATCTTTGCTAGTAGATCAACCTGTACTTTCACCCTAACTCAAGTAGGCCTTATTTTATTGATAGTATTAATGTCCAAGTGCAATGATTTTCCAATAGCAGAGGCTATTGATAAAATTGATTCCTTCTCCAAAAAGGTTGGGAGAAGGTCAGGGAAGGATATCCAGGCCATTACTTGGGTTGTTTCTTCCTCCGATTTGAACTTAACATCATAAATAAGTGGTCTCATTTGATATCCTTAGCATCATAGTAAACATTCTTAGACATAGCGGTCACAAAATCCTCAATTTGGCTAAGTCTCAGCAATATGTGTCTGTTTTGAAGAAATCCAATATTGCATTCTCCTTTGATATTGCATTGCTTTGATATTTGTAGTCTAAAATCATCTAGGTCTGACCATTCATATGAGAACTTTCCTATGATATCATATTGAAGATTCTCCATAACATTCACTCTGAGTACCCCATTAATACTAGTCGGCTATTTAATAGATACCCCTTAAAGCAACTGATCTATCTACTTGTTGAATAACTTCACAAGAACTGCATAATTCACTTTCTCCTTGTCTATTAATTTCATAATATCATCATTATTTCGTTAGGCATATTAGGCAAACTGTTGTCATTGTATTTAGAAGGATGATATAGTCTAGGAAAATTCTTTTCAGAGGTAATGGAAAGAATCTGGTCGTCAGCTGACCAGTGAGAAAGAATGCACTCATTTTTGTTGCGTTGGTTTGGGAGTTGTTGGGAGGGCATTTTGGACTTGTTTATGCACTAATTTCTTGTCCCGAAACCTCCTTTCTCTCCTTACATGGTGGATTCTTGAACTCAAATTTTTGGAGCTGATTTAGTTGAGTTTCGAGATCGAATTGTGCCCAACTTGAGCTATTAGAGACCTAATGACAAGTTTAATTTTAGGTTGTTTCCTTATTATCGTGTTGAATTGTGATGACGGTCAATTCTTCCACCAACAACTTACTCTATATCTTAGGCTTCCACAAGAATTGTGTTGATAGCATGTGATGGTCAAAAATACGCCTAATCCATCGGTGACCCCTTAAAGCTGGCATGAAGTTTCACTTAGACACCTCAACATGAGATTTTCATTTTAAACACCTCATGTCCGATTCCACTATGTCATTTTGACATTTTTTTTCTTACATGAAACAGTGAGTGTAATAAACTCGTTGACCACGCGTGAAAAATCTATTTAGTCAACTTTTTATCCTTTTCTTTTTCTTTCCCATTTTCAGCCACCATTTCTGCAAATTTAAACATCAAATGATGGTGAATAAAAATAGTTACACCAAAATGATGAAAAATGATTGAAATTATTTTAGAAATTTAGGAATAGACCCATTTCAAGGTTTTTTTAATTAAATTATTCATGTGATTCTTTCTTGAAAGAATTTAATATTTACAGAGGAGTAAATTTAATTTTTTGTGAATTCTAAATCTGCTAATTAGGGTAAAAAAAGAAACAAAAAGATATTTGAAGAAAACACTAATAAAAAAGGAACAGTGTGTAGGTAGGTGTGTGGAGAAAATTGAATAAAAGGTGTCAAATAAGTGTTTCTGTTTTTGGTGACACTTTGACCAAGAAAAGGTCAAACTCACTTAAAAATGTAATTAAGTTAATTTGGGAACAAATTAATATTTTCAAAACTTTTAAATCTTTTATAAAATACAAAAACAACCCATTATATTCTATTTAAATTCAATTCTAACCATTTTAAAAAAAATGAAATCATCTCTTCATCTTGAAAAACCCCAGATTCTCATCGTCAACGCCGTCACTCTATCGGAAAACTCAACATCGTCGTCGGCCGTCACTCTTTTACCAAGTAAGTCGTTATTCTTTTAAGAAAATTTTAGGATTTGTGAATAAAGAGCAGTGTTGAAAATCAGATTTTGATTATTTTTTTGGGTTAATGAACAAGAACTCGTTCTATAATTGAGAAAATTGAATAATGAGTTTGTTTGTTTCTTGTTTATGAAAGAAAATCAAGAAAACCAAAATTCCTAATTTTTGGGAAATCTTAAGAACATGTTATATGTGTTGTTGTTGTTGTTTAGTGAAAATTCATTTTTTGTTGTTTTTGTTCTTCTTTTTGTGAGCATTTTGTTGGTTCAAGTAGTGTGAAACATATTTTTTTTTGTTGGAAATTCACAGTAGACATATTTGTTGAAAAATAGTAGTGTCATCTGTTACAACATATGACTCATATATTGGTAGAAATATAGTTTGTTCTATTTTTCAACATATAACTCATTTGTTGATAGAAATTCCAACATAGTGGTCATCAGTTGCAACATGTCATCCATGTGTTACAACAATAAAATTGTCATATGTTGTAATAGGTGATCCATATATTGCAACAAATGGGTCATATGTTGCAACATATCACTCATGTGTTGGAGCTGAAGGTTCATCTATGGTAACATATGGATCATATGTTGCAACAGATGATCAATCTTCTTTAAAAAATTAAGTTTTTTTTACATTTCAAACTTTTTAAAATAATAGATGCTCAATCTTTTGTTGCTTCATCTTCTAACAACAAATGCTCTTATTGTCGATGTGAAAGATGTTTGCATAAACATGATTATTTTCTTAATTGTGTTAAGAAATTGCCAAATACTATTAAGAAATTTACATCCAATATTGGTGTCCTTTCATCAAAGAATATTGCACAGTCTTTAAAATTTAGGCGGTTGAAAAAATAATTTACAGAGCACTATCTAATATAAAAAAAAGACAAATATCAAGTCCTGCTGCTCCATTATCTGTTCGACCTTTGACAAATTTTAGCTCAACCTCTAAAGGCAAAGAGAAAGTCACTTCTGATGTGTGGCAATAATATCCATTTGAAGGTTATAACATTTTCGACGAAGTCCAACTCACCTAATGGCATCGTTCTCAAAATGGATACACCAGGGTATTTACAAAAAATATGTACAAAAGTAAGTCAGTCAACTATTATTAATTTTCTTGTTGTCAACTAATTAATTATATTTAATGTCTATACAATTACAGAAAAAAAAACATGGGCACTTCTATGGAACCTAACATGCAAGACTTTTTTGAATGATAATATTATTTCAAGAATGCAATGGATTTGAGCTGTTGGAATAGTATGTAGGAGCTTGGAACCTTGATATGAGTTAAATAATCATATTTCTAATTAATGAAAATATTTTATATTTATTAGTTGTATAGTATTTTATCTACTATTGAATTTTTTTTTATGAAGTATTTTATCTATATTGTTCCAACATAAGTGTAATCTATTGCAACATATGTCGATTCTGTTGGAAATTACCACATAGAAGTGTGCATCTATTGGAATAGAAGTGCATCAACTCTCTATCTTCCTCTTTTGTTGATCTATTTTGAAGTGATACAAATGCGATTTTATAAGCTTTATACAATTAAATACACTTACAACTTGTTGAAGTCATAACTATTCCGAAAACATAAAGCAAAAAAAGGAGAACAACAATCAAACTAAAGATGTAGAGTAGAAAAACTATGGCAAGTTTGGTTGCACACAACTACATCTTTCATCCTTCACCTTGTTAATGCTTAATAAAAGAAAAAAGACCACGACAATCAAAACAATTAGCTTCCAGTTACAACATTTTCTCTTCTTATTTTCCTTCATCACCCATTTGTTACTTTCAACACGACTTTTATAAAATATCAATGCTTTTTCTAACTCCTTAATTCTCTTCGCCAATCTCGAAATAACGAACTTGAATCGTATATCAACATCTTCACAATCCCTCGATCTAAAAAAGTTGCACGCATTCTTCTATAATACGTCATAAACAAATTAAATAAAAATAAACAGAAACGACATATCTCCAGAAACAATTTATGTAGAGAACATACATGATATCATGGACAAGATCAAAATCTTCGAGCTGGATTATCCTCCGACCACAAAGTTTGCATTGAAAGTAAGTCTACATGTTTTCATCAAATTTTTAGATGCAACATTAGATCATTCTCATCATTACAAATACGATTCAAAATTACATTTGACATTATAAGAATATTTTCTCTCAAAATCTAATCACAAAAGATATCTTGATTTCTTTAATTTAATAGAAATTAAGAAGAAATTAAACTTGAACGACTTCAAATTAAGAAGAAATTAAATTGGATTCTTACCTTTTAGAGCTTATTTCATTCAAGAGTACTGAGTTTTTTTTTTTTAAAATCTTTTCCAATGGCTCTATTAAATTTTTGGGGAAGATGATATATTTAATGATTTAGTTGATTAATCGAGAAAGAAAATGACACATGACACTTTTTAATTAGTTTGGTTAACCAAATTGATACATTCACACGCCTCAACTGCGTGTTCACAAACATTTGATAACATTGTGAGGATTGCAATTTTGTTGGAACATATGTCAATTCTATGTTGTAATGTCAACAAAATTGACATCTGCTGCAACATATGTCAATTTGATGGATTGATGAATTGACTAATTTGATGAAAATTGTTACATTTAACCTTAGTTTAATAATAAATAATGTTATAACACAATATAGAATAATTAACTATTATATTATATCACAATCATATTAAATTACATAGTGATTAGATGATCAACTAATGATATTATCCTCAATGGAATGATGAATTAACCAATTTGATGAAAATTATTACATTTGACCTTAATTTAGTAATAAAAATATTATAACACTATATATAATGATTAATTATTATTTCATATCACAATCATATTAAATTACATTGAAAATCGACATGTAAGGTTATACTTCTGTTGTAACAGATGTCACTTATGTTGAAAATTATCACATAGAAGTGTGCATATGTTCCAACAGAATTGACATATGTTGCAACATATTGTAATTCTGTTGGAACATATGTCAATTTTGTGTGGTAAATTTTCAACATAATTGATATCTGTTGCAACATATGTCAATTTGATGGACTGATAAATTAACTAATTTGATAAAAAATGTTACATTTAACCTTATTTTAACAATAAGTAATTTTATAACATCATATAATGATCAATTATTATCTTATATTATAATCATATTGAATTACATAGTGATTACAGTATCAACTAATCGTATTATCCTGAATGGATGGATGAATTGACCAATTTATTAAAAATTATTATATTTGATCTTATTTTAGTAATAAACAATGTTATAACACTATATATAATAGTTAATTATTGTCTTATATCATATTCATATTGAATTACATAGTGATTAGATGATCAACTAATGGTATTATCCTGAATAGATTGATGAATTGATAAATTTGATGAAAATTGTTACGTTTAACCATATTTTAGTAATAAATAGTATTATAACACTATATATAATGATTAGTTATTTTCTTATATCACAATCATATTGAATTACATAGTGGTTAGATGATCAACTAATGAAATTTTCCTGAATGGATTGATAAATTTACAAATTTGATGAAAATTGTTACATCTGACCTTAATTTAGAAATATACAATGATATAACACTATATATATATATATATATATTGATTTATTATTATTATCTTATATCACTATTCTATTGAATTACAATGAAAATTGACATATAAGGTTACATTTATATTGCAACATATGTCGATTCTGATGAAAATTACCATAAAATTGTGCATTTGTTCCAACAAAATTTTCATATGTGGCAACAAATTACATTTTTGTTGGAACAAATATCAATTTTGTATGGTAAATGTCCAACCGAATTGACATCTGCTCCAACATATGTCAATTTGATGGATTGATGATTGACTAATTTGATGAAAATTGTTACATTTAACATTATTTTAGAAATAAACAATGTTATAACACTATGTATAATGATTAATTATTGTCTTATATCACAATCATATTTACTTACAGAGTGATTAGATGATCAACTAATGGTATTATCCTGAATGGATTGATGAATTTGTCACGACCCGAGCCTACACCCTGGACGTGGCCGGCACTCGAGAACCATTGCTGGTCCCCAAGCGAATCTTTATCCTGGCTGACTACAAGCGGAAGACTAACTCAAGCATACAAAAGCTTAAAAACTGAATAAAAAGAATATATTCAACTCGCCATAAAATAGGCAACTTAAGTCTTTAAAACATTTAACAAAATAAATGAATAGACTTCTGAAACTC
>JAJONR010009674.1:0-24217 GCA_029582245.1 Solanum etuberosum
AAACTCGACACTCCGAAGCTAACCGCATTGATGGAATTCTCATCCAAACACGTTTACCAAGAATGTTGACCAAATTCAACCATTGACTTAAGCTTCAAAGTTAAAACACCTAATGGCATAAACTCACACCAGAAGTCTCGGGTCCCGAACCAACTATGCCCTTAGCCTAAAATGGCCCTTCCAGAGCTGACGAAACCGTCAGAATTGAATTCTAAGGTTGTCTTCCTAAAAAACTCGACACTCCGAAGCTAACCGCATTGATGGAATTCTCATCCAAACACGTTTACCAAGAATGTTGACCAAATTCAACCATTGACTTAAGCTTCAAAGTTAAAACACCTAATGGCATAAACTCACACCAGAAGTCTCGGGTCCCGAACCAACTATGCCCTTAGCCTAAAATGGCCCTTCCAGAGCTGACGAAACCGTCAGAATTGAATTCTAAGGTTGTCTTCCTAAAAAACTCGACACTCCGAAGCTAACCGCATTGATGGAATTCTCATCCAAACACGTTTACCAAGAATGTTGACCAAATTCAACCATTGACTTAAGCTTCAAAGTTAAAACACCTAATGGCATAAACTCACACCAGAAGTCTCGGGTCCCGAACCAACTATGCCCTTAGCCTAAAATGGCCCTTCCAGAGCTGACGAAACCGTCAGAATTGAATTCTAAGGTTGTCTTCCTAAAAATTTTACTAAAGTCAACCGTTTAAATTTCAAAGGCTTCAAAATACGAAAACTTGCACAAAATCCAAACGAACGACCCGACGATCGAACTGTCAGTCCCAGTAAGTTATAAATGACTTGTGGCCGCTACAGGAAAACTCTAAACGTTGAAAAGATTGGAAAACAAAGAAAATGACCTGGATGGACATTATAACTATGTTAACAGATTTTCCAGTACTTCAATTGTGCCAACTAATTAAGAAAATATATCAAGTCTATGGGTATGCTTTGAACCAAATTAACTCAAAATTACTAACAAAATAGATTTAGATACTTTTTTGAGATATCAAATTGATCTTTCCACATTTAAATGAATGTTTTTTTTTCAAATTTAATATAAATAACTTTAATTTCTTTTTAACATAATTTATAAATCAATCAAAATCAAACAACAATTCTGTAAAAAGGAACAACAAAAGATAGAACTAAATAAAATCTGACTTAGCTAACTAGACAGTTCTAATTATAAAATTAAGAAAAGAACAAAAATTGGAAATAACACTAGTTTTATAAAATCATTCAAAAGCCCAAGCATTCTCTTTACAGATATCCTCCTCTTTCTCTGAAGTAAAATCATTCTTGATGTTAAATTCTACACGTATTTCCTCTGGGGTTTCACCTTTGATTTTATCAGCAACTTCTTGACACATTACGTCCAACATCTCCTAATCGTTTAGCAACTAAGATAAGATTATATAAAACTAACTGATCCACCATCACGAAATCCTTGTCAAAATCCATTAACATGACTTTTGAGACACCTTCCTCCGAATGTTTCTTCCAGTATTCGACCACTTTGGTCGTTGTTTTCCTATGGAATTTAAGCAAGGGAATGATGTTTGAAACGCAATCGACCATGTTCTTGATGGCTTGTGACCTAATGGCTACCACCTCGTCGAGCACAAATTTCTTGCCATCTCAAGTCATTAGAGTTAAGAGCTTTGTTGAAGACATATTTGATGGTGAAAAATATTTGAATGAGGGATAAGGAATGTTAATTTGTTTTCTTAAGAATATTAGTGAAAGTAGATTTGAATGACTTAATTTATAGAGCATTAAGTTTTCACCTACCTAGTTGAAGTAGGAAATCAAACGGAAAAAAAAGTTCATGAGAAAATTTGTTTTGCATAAACCATTTCAGATTAGGAATTTGTATCATACAATGTAAGCTTAAAAGTTAATCTGAAAATTATATATAAGACGTATGTGACGGCCGAATAAGATTAGGAAAAGGAAGCTTTTTCTTTCCTTCTATTGAATTAATTAATGAAGAGTTAAAAGGAAAATTAAAGTGTACTGACAAAAGTTGACTAACCTCCAAAAAAATTTTAATGTTTCGAGATTGTATTATATTAGCAAATAATAATAATAATAATAATAATAAAAATAATAATTCACGTTATGCCATAATTATATATGTGTCAAAAAGATGGATTGGATTGAATTTATAAACTCCAATTAAAAACAAAAACAATTTTTTGGTGACAATTTTATTTCTAAAATAAATAAATAAGAAATATTGGTGACAAAATCAATTGAATATACACTCAATCATACTCTTTATGAATCTCCTCCTCTTCCTCTGAAGTAAAATCATTCTCGATACTAAATTCTTCACATATTTTCTCTAATTTTTTTATATTTTATTCTATCAGCAACTTCTTGGAGCATTACATCCATCAACTCCTTACCATCACGATAATTAAAAGTGAAGATAAATTATTATATAATCGAGCGGTGCACCTTCAAAATAATCTTATCAAAATTCTTTAACTGGTCTTCTGAGACACCTTCATCCAATTTTTTTTTTTCAGTATTCAATAATTTTGGTCATTGTTTTGTCATCGACATTCGATAAGGAAATAATTTTAGAAGTGTGATCTATGTCTTCTACTAAGTGTTTGATGACTTGTGACCTCACAACTATGACCTCATCGAGTTTGAATTCTTTGTCATCACTAGTCTTGAGGGTTATGAGTTTTTCTGAAGACACGATGAGGAAAATGGAGAGCTATGATTGAATGATTTCAATACATGAGGGTTAGCTTGGTCTTCTTTAGTGCATTAAGTTTTCATTACTTTCCAAAGTTGTTGTAGGAACATGGAAAGCAAAATATTACATAAGATCAAAAGTTATTATTTTTCTTTTTTTTAAAAACTTACTAAATTTGTTTTGAAAAATCTACATAAACGATCTTTAATTATTAGGATGAGGAATATAATTAAAATTTAGAAGGAAAGTTCTAGAGTTCCATAGTTCCTTTAATCATATACTAGAAGAACAGTTATTTTCAGAGGCGGAGCCAGGATTTCAGATCAGTGGGTTCTAAATTTTAAAAAAGAACAATGCTCTTAACCTAAACTAACAACCATCAAATTTTTAATATTTTTACTATTATCTTCAATATTGTTCTAAGTGAGGTTAAAATTATTAAATTCACCATTAATATTTTGACACCTAAAATAAATATTTTACTAGTTTCACTATCACCTTGAACCATCACTGCCAGTCTGCCACCAAAACTTCAAATTTTGAAAAGCAAACAATAATTATTTTAATATAATAAATTATCAATATGTGGGATAACCCTAGAATCAAAGATTGAAAATCAATTTTTGAATAGATAATCATACTGTGTAAAAGTAAAAAAATCAGAAAAAAATGAAAAGAGAAAGAAAGAGTACATACATGAGGCTAGATTTCGGATGGTAGCAATCAGATCAATAATAAAAGTTAGAACCCTAACTTTTGATAAAAAGATTGAGTTAAGCTTTTCTGAATGTCAGAGTAGAAATAAATAGTCAGATATTGTTTTAGAGTACAACACAAATACTATTTTCCTATTTTTTACATTTATAAAAAAAAATTATGTTAAACCCACGTATAATTTAGTTAATCCTTATTTTTCTATTTTTTTTCTTCCACGTATAATTTAGTTAATCCTTATTTTTTTGTTTTTTTCTTAAAATTATTTTTATATAAAACCATGTATGAAATTATCCAAAAAATAAATCGTGCCTACTAAGTTTCGAACCAACAACCAGTGGACCGAACAATTTCGCTGGGTGCGCAGACACCCTTGGGCCAATCGTTTCACTTTGCTTGTGGGTTCGCTGGAAATGTATATATACATTTAATTTCATATTTTTATACAAATATAGAGTCTACGAAAAAGCTATGGGTTCGCCCGAATCCCCTTCCGATACAGTAGCTCTGCCCCTGGTTATTTCTAGTAGTTGTTAAAATCATTGTGTTTGAAAATATTTCCAACAAAAGTAATTGAAAAACTAAAACAATTAATTAATCTAGTACTTTCTCGATTTAATAATAGTTTTCCACATCATTAAAAATAATTATCCTGAATTATTTATTAAGATAAATCAATTACATTTTCCGCATTTATCCTTATGATTAATTCTTTTTAAAAATATAAATAAGTTTGTTAAGTTTTGTAGAAAATTTCTTAAAGGGTAAATTAATAAAAATAGCTCAATTATCAGTTACTTACCAATAATCTCCATTTAATCATTAAGTAATAAGAAGAATGATTTTTTATCATTTGATCATTAAATAATCATGTCTATAGCCACTCAAATTTTTTATGGGCACTTGGATAATCTTGAGCTTGTTGTTGCTTCTCTTGAAAATATTAAGAAGTTCAAATTATAAAATTCAGCATTGCCATAAACATTAATCATTTTGAGTAAATATTATATTCGAAGAATCAAAATACTGATAGAAGCTCATGATATCTCTATTTTAGGATGACATGTTAAAAAAAATTGAGTTGGATGTCCATTGAAATCCGTTATTAAAGAGTTTCGAAACTCAAATTTTTAAAATTTGACTTGTCACAAATATGAATTGATCATTTAAAGTGTATAATATATGAAAAGATTTGAAGCATCAAGAGGAGCTCATATCTATAATTTAGGATTGCTTAGAGGAGATTTGAGTTAGTCGGTATTGAAAAAAAATTAACCCATATAGAAGATGTGTTGCAATGTATAAATATTATATAACACTGTATATGAATATTGTCACGACCCAACCCACCGGGCCGTGTGGACACCTACTCTAACACCTAAGTAGAAGGACCCTCGATTCCCAAACGTTTTAAAATATGCGGAAGATTAAAAAAACTGGAGATAAAAGGAAATTCATGAGATTTTCATCAAAATAAGAGTTTAAACAATCAAAATTAAATCTGTACAATCATTAACGCCTCCAGGGATCTAGACTAAACAGGTACAAGAGCTTCTAAGATTACAAGGTATAAAACACAGTAACTAATGACACAGCTCCCACCCCAGAGAAGGAAGAGTAGAAGCTGTTGGAGATTGTCTTCGTCTTCACCTATGAAATATCACTGACCCTGCAACCAGACTATGCCAAAAAGTCATAGCAAGAGTAGTATCAGTACAAACCACACGTACTGATAGGCATCATCGGTCAACCTGATGCCCACCGCATAATATAAAGAAATCAACCAGCAGGAAACATGCAATAAGAAAATACACCCCTCAATTTTTGTCCCTCTGTCTTTACCATTTCCGTACACCTTAAACATACTAGTACACTATACTCTAGCCCTCGTCTCTATCACCCTACTCGCTCTGTTCTTGATCATAGCTTAACCATTATATCTCATAGAAGAGTCCCCGAATGCAACCACTACCAACCCAACCAACCACTCACGACATACCCATGCTTCTTCTTTATCACAATTCAGCCCTTGACCACCTAGTATATTCTATCAAGGCTCGCTAACCGTTTCGAATACAAACCTCCTTTCCAAGATAGGACCTATCTACTTTAGCATCATGAACACCACCCCACTTCTCATTGCTTAAGCACACAGACAACCTCTCTAAAGTAACCGATAGTAGCACTTGGACCCTCGGTCCCCACTAACCAGACCTCACTCCGATTGGGCTTGATCATTCACAATTCATTCAGTAAATGAGACATAAACAAGTAATTACGACACAGTAAACACACATATACTAGATGCATAGTTCAAATATCATTTCAGGAGCAAGATACAATTTCCCAATATCAATGACAGGTAGACCAGAATGCAATAATCACAAGTGGTCCTCTCATGGAACCCACACCCAAACTGTTAGTGTGTCGGAACGTGACACCCGATCCAATATATATGTGTCAGGACGTGACATCCGGTCCAATATATGTGTCGGAATGTGACACCCGATCTAATGTATGTATCGAAATGTGACACCCGATCCAATGTATGTGTCGGAACGTGACACCCGATCCAGTCAGCACAACCACAGCCATAATCACACCCAAGATGAACAGTTCACATAGTCACACAGTCAAGTAACAGTTTCATGGCATGTAATTGTCCATCCTCAGTCGTTCCATTAGGTTCGATTCATATTTATTTATTCCTATACATGCAAGCATACAATGGAGCCATTAACAAGCATATATAACACAAACGAGAAATCGAACCATTACCTCCCCTAGTTCACAGGACAAGGCTTCCTCCCACGGTACACATATTATTTAACAAGTAGGAGTACATGTACAACCGTCACTTTTTCGGTGCCCGAAGGACTAAATATGAATTCTACCGTCAATTAGCAATATACTATGCAGTGAACACGAATTTACGACTACTCAAGTAAGTAAACCTAGCCTACATGGGCGCCAAGCAGCGGCAGAGGGATTGTAGCTCCAATCCTGGTTTTCGAACAACGAGACGGTGAATTTTTGCTGGGAATCAGTGAGTTGTCGTCAACCTTGCGCTAGAAATCTCTTTCTCCTTCCTTCACAAGCCTAGAGCAGCCTTTTGAGGGTTTTTGGGTGATCCTCGCCTCTTTTTGGCACTTAGGGAAAAAGGAGAAAATAAGACTTCACGTCATTAAATTCTACCTCCGCCCTTCCCGCTCTGGCGCTCCCATCCCGCTGGGGCGCTGTCGCCATAGCGGCACCATCCCGCTCTGGCGGGAGAGTGGGGCCCAGTTACTCACGACCTTTTGCCCTTCATAAGTAACGACGGTTCGGGTCATTACAAATATATAATTATATGATACATAGTTATATATCATACATGTATATAATTATATATTATTTATAAAATATTGATATATTACATATACATACGACCATTTTAATTAATAAAAATTTTGGCTGATGTTACGCTTACTTGAGAAGTCCTAGTAAATATTGTCCTAAAATTTGAAGTATTACACATATTAATTACTTCATATCAATAGTAATAATTTGATTTCTTATGTAGTAATATGTTAAGTCCATCCATTATTACCCTGCAAGATGCAATGTTGTGCAAATCAAGTCATTGGTCTTTTTAAAGCCCCAGCACTAGAACCCTAAATCCTAGTTCATTAATTGTCATACATTAGTATCAATTTTAGAAGATTCACAATTAGTAAAGTTCTAAAAATGACCTATAAACCATATAACATTGTATTAAAAAAAGAACTCCATAATGTTTCTCTTTTTGTTTTTTAAGTTTTACTATTTTAATAGTCTTTTCAAGGAGGATTCCATAATACTTAAATCATTTTTATTGTTTTATGAGTAACTTCAAAGGAAAGCTATGTTAAGAAGGTTGTTCAGTGTTTAAACTATAAAAATTAATTAATAAAATATATCAAGTCTATTGGATATGCTTTGAAAGAAAATAACTCAAAATCATTGAAAGAATGAATTTAAATACTTCTTTTTGAGATATCAAATTCATCTTTCCACCATTTGAATAAATATTTAAAAAAAAAATTAATAGAACTAGCTTTAATTTCTTTCAAACATGATTTATAAATCAATCAAAACCAAAGAACAATTTATCAAAAAGGAACAACAAAAGATAAACTAAGAAAATATAAATAGGATAAAGCTAACCAAACAGTTTAATTCTAAAATATAAAAAGAACAACAATTGGAAATAACAGTAATGTTATAAAATCATTTAAAAACCCAAGGATTCTCTCTACGAACCATCTCCTCTTCCTCTGGAGTAAAATTTTTCTTGATATCAAATTCTTCACGTATTTCCTCTGGTGTTTTCCTTGTGATCCTATCAACAAATTCTTGGATCATTACCTCCTTCAACTGCTTATCGTCAAGATTATCAGCAGCTAAGAGAACATCAGATAATACCAAGTGGTTCACCTTCAAGAAATTCTGGTCAAAATTCTTTAACTGATCTTCCGAAACACCTTCCTCTGAGTGTTTCTTCCCATATTCAATGACTTTGGTCATTGTTTTGCCATCAACATTAGACAGGGGGATGACGTTAGAAGCACAATCCACATCTTGTATTATGTTCTTGATGACTTGTGACCTCATAACTATAGACTCGTCGGGTTTGAATTCCTCGCCATCGCTAGTCTTGAGAGTTATGAGCTTTTTTGAAGACGTGATGAAGAAATTGGAGAGATTTATAAATGAATGATTTCAAAACATGAGGCTAGCTTGGTATTTTATAGTGCATTAGGTTTTAATTACTTTCCAAAGTTGTAGTAGTAACATGGAAAGTAAAATATTACATAAATCAAAAATTATAATTTTTCCTTTTTTGAAGTTTAATAAATTTGCTTTGAAAAATCTACCTAAATTGTCTCATATTATTAGAATAAGGAATATAACTAGAAGTTACAAGGAAAGCTCTGAATTCATTATTCCTTTAATCATCTACTAGAAGATCAGTCATTTATGATAGTTGTTAAAATTGTTATGTTTAACTACATTTTCAACAAAAGTAATCGAAAAATTAAAATAATTAATTAATCTAGTACTCCCCCAGTCCCCCGATTCCATATAGTTGTCCACATTATTAAAAATATTGTCCTAAATTATTTGTTAAGATAAAACAATTACATTTTTCCTATTTTCTCTTACAGTTAATTCTTTTTGAAAGTGTACAAGTTTATAAAGTTTCAAGCGCAAGTTTCTTAAAGGGTAAATTAGTAAAACTAAATTTCTTATTTATGATTTTTTTTTAAAAGGCATGTAAAGAGAAAAATGTAACAACTAATATGAGACGAAGAAAGTAACATTCATCATATTATTTTATTTGTATGTAAATTGTCCTTCCAACGTGAACAATCTAAGTGGAGAGACTATTCTAGATCTAACAATTAGAAGTGAAACTTAAAAGTAATAAACTATTATCTTTTTAAAAAAAAATTGTATTGCAATTCAAATTTCATTAGTATTATTAATTTAAATGGTATGTTATTACTAAATAT
Organism: Solanum etuberosum; assembly: GCA_029582245.1. Classification (NCBI taxonomy): domain Eukaryota; kingdom Viridiplantae; phylum Streptophyta; class Magnoliopsida; order Solanales; family Solanaceae; genus Solanum; species Solanum etuberosum. The sequence continues at coordinate 8,970 of JAJONR010009674.1, forward strand.
AGTAAATTAGAATAATTAAGTAGAATGATCATTTGGTCAAATGTTCTAATAGAAAATAACCCAATTATAACTTAATTACCAATAATTTCTATTTGGTCATTAAGTAATCAATAGAATGACCATTTAATCATTTACTAATTATGTCTATGTCTATTCAGATCTTCTTCGGACACTTGGGTAAGTTTAAATAATAAAATTCGACATCATCATAACTGTGAATTATTTTGAGTGAATAATATATCTAAAGAATAGAAATATTGAGAGGAGTTCATGATATCTAAATTTTATGTTATATGTTACTATATATAACAAAGAAAGATAAGAGAATGACAATAACTCTGCTTACTTTGGAAGAATTCATAGCAGTGGGAAAGAGTTTAGCATAGAATGCACGACAAAATATATTGTAACAATATGATTCATTGTAGTTATTTTATATAGGAGAAAGAGAGGTGGTCAGACTTGGTTTCTATAGTGAACCTAGAAAGCACATATAAATATGATAAAATATAATCCAAATTCTTGATGCCATAATTGAGTGAGCTATAAGCGAGATGAATATTTGAGAAAGATTATTGTTCTTTACCAAAGCAGACTTGGCAGATGAATCATCTTTTACTAAATCAAGAGAGAATCAATGATGATATCTTTTCAGATTTATATTGATGGTGTTCTCCGGAAATCTAAGACATTAATCGAGATAAAGGAAAATACTCATCTATTTTCATCTTCTAGGTTAAAAAATTTTAACATTATACATGATCATGACCAGAAGTGCACCTCCATGAAATACTTTCATTTCTTAATCAGACGATTAAACTACATGGTGTCTATGGTTAAAATGTTAAAAGAAAATGATAATTGCAAATGTCAGTCTAAGTTCATTGGAGACATAGATCAATAGTAAATACTCCTATACTTTATTTACTCTAATGAAATAGTGAGAATTTTTTTTATTTCATGTACAAGTATAAAATACCAATCAGTTTTCAAATTCACCAAAATTATTTTATTAGTAGATAAAAGCCACACGTAAACTTTGTGAAATAGTCTCGAGGAGTAGTTAAAGGGGCTGAGGTTACTCCTGCTATAAGTTAAGGGTCATTAGCAAAAATATTTCATGTTGGTGTAATATACCACAAATACAATAAATTACAGTTGAAATAAAATAAATAAAAATGACTAAATAAATCTTTAGGCTGAGGCGCGAATATCTCGCTCTCTTTATGGAGATTCAAGCCCACTGCGGCATAATCTACACCGATCCAGCAGTAATACTCTTGACTTGTCTCCTCCAGGATACAACATTCTAACAACGTCATATAACTCAAACAACTCCGGATTAGTTGAAGAGTCCAAAGCTCCACAAAAAGAACACCTTCTTCAACATATTATTACTCTCTTTTGTATAGTGAATATAGTTGAAGACTTATAATATTTTATTTGTCTCAACTCTCTCTTTCACTACTACACACTATAATATTATTTCACACTTCTCATCTTTCTTGATATATATCACAAAGGAAGAAACACCACTATTTATAGGTGAAGAAGTCTTCCATATAATCAATAGGTAGAATAAGGGGTAGTAATGTGGGTTGATGAATGTGACAAATGTTACATAAGTTACAAGAAATTAATGGTCATATAAGTTACAAGAACCAATAGTCATCGTTTACCACAATTTATAGCCACTAACATATGCACTTAATATTTTATTTTAATAATATAATGCATATACACCAACATTTCCCCACTCATTTTAATATTAAAATAAGAGAGTTCACCAACTTAGTTGAAGGGAGACTATTATGCATAATGAATGTGTGCTCTGCATTGAATCTTCACTTAGTAAAATAATAATCTTTACTCTAGAGTCAATAGTGGTCTCAGACTTGAACTATGTCTACTTAAGGAAAATAAAGTATCACTGCTTACACACAATAATCAAGGTGTTGATATAAGTTTTAATAGCCAGCACATTATGACCTTGTGCTATCCCATTTTCATGAGCGTGGGCGAGACGTTGTATCATCATGTAGCTCATAGTGATGGTTGTCGGTTAGAGAATCTCCCAATAGAGTTAAAGTGTATTTTTATATATCACTTATTATGTTGAGTTCAGAGATGAGAAAGTATTTTGTAAAACTTTAAATGATTTAACTCTTTTATTTCTTTACATTCAGCTTGAGTACATTGTTATCTATTGCAGTCCTTTCTTTCAGTTATTTGTTATTCAGGTATATTACATACTCGTACATTCAATGTATTAATGTCATTCGACCTGCATCTTTTAATGATGCAGATACAGGTTCTTAGGATCCTCAACAAGAGTCTGTTGAGATCACTTCATCCGCTCGTCAGCTTTCGAGTGAGGTCTCCTTGCTTCCGGAGGACTCGAGTTTTATGAGTTGTTAGTATTAGTAGCATTTTGAGTAGTTGTGGGTCTTGTCCCGACACTCGTCTATATATAGTAGAGGATTCATAGATAGACAGTTTTGGAGAGTCTTTCGGTTTTAGATATTTTATTTAAAACTTATGTTTTATACTCAGTATATTCAGCGAAGTTTTGAGATTCAGTAAACTGTTTTTAAACGTTTCTTTCAATTTGATGCTTATGTATGCTTGAGTTAGTCTTCCGCTTGTAGTTAGCCAGGATGAGGGTTCTCTTGAGGACCAACAATGGTTCTCGAGTGCCGGCCACGTCCAGGGTATAGACTCGGATCGTGACAATAACTTTTTCCCACAAATATTTTATTCTATACTTTTCATAACTTTGTCAAATACAGACACTGTTTTAGAGTCAGCACCTTGTTAGATGTCCTTTTCAGAAGGACATTTCCATAACATTCAATTTGGTTGCTATAGAATTACCCATGACCATAGTCTCATCGGTCCAATAAGGGCAATATAACCCAAATGTTTGTTTTACAACATAAACATGACAAATCACTTTTCATCAATGTTCATGTCTATACAAATAAATTTATTTTAATAGACATATCTTTTCATGAAAAATTACAATATTTTAAGTGACACTTTTTCATCAAAGAACACAATTCTTATGAACAAGTAATATCATTTTATGGTTTTATACTAGTCATATCATATACTAGTAAAGAGAGACTCAACGGCCACAATATCAACTATACTCCAAGACTTTTGTGGGTCTAGCATAATACAAGAATGACATTAAATTTCATATCTTGTACTTTCAAATTTAAATTAGATAGTAAGTCTAATTTTATCTTTATCACAAGTAAAGAACCCCCCACATTTTAAATACGATCTCAAAAATATTTTTCAAATAATTGAAATTATTTTTCACATATTTTGTTTCTCATTCTTTCAAATTGTATACCATCAAAATATACATTGGCAACATGAAGCCTTCTTTTGGAGATTTAATCCATAGAAACACCCATTGTAGGCACAAATATCACTAATTTTATGTCACTGTTGTTTTTTTTTCCTTCTGTCACAATTAGACAGACCACTTAGTATTTAGAATACTAATAATAAAGATTCAATTTTTATACAACTTGTTTCTAGTTTAACGATGAAGTTTTTATATTCTTCTAATCGTTAACCGAATGAACCTTGAATTCTGATGAAGTTTTTATATTCTTCGAATCAGTTTCACATTCAGACAGAGTAGTAAACCAAAAAGGTTTTAATCTCCAGAAACCCCAAATACAACACTGTTTCTAGCTAACGATGAAGATTTTATATTTTTCAAATCATTTAGCCTTAATATTCCTGACGAAGATTTGGTACTCTTCAAGTCAGAATATTCATTCAAATAGAGTATTTAACAAATTGGTGAAGTATCTATATTCTTCGACCTAGTGCACAATCTAATTTGTTTGGTGAAATTCTTATATTCTTCAAACCAAAGGAGTAAAAAATCAGAAGATCTTAGTCTCCAAAAGTCAGACACAATCAAATTTCACATGGAGTAGAAAACTACAAAAGTTTTTTTCCCTCTTCTAAACAGATACATATTATTAATAATAATAAAGATATATTATGAGATCATCACATAATGACCATCTATCCTAACATATATGAAATAAATCTCATAACTTATAAAGAATAGAAGAAAAAAAAATCAAGGGAAATAAAGATAGAATCTGATTTTATCTCCCATTGAATTATATTCTATATGTTAGCAATGATTCCATGCAAGTCACTTTTCTTGCTAATTTTTTCTTTCTTTCCCAGTTTCCATCATATTCCAATTTTCCTTAGAAGACATTGAATTTCAACGAGAAACTAAACTCATGTTCAAATATTGTTAGAAGACAACAAATATAGGAAAAATAATTCAAGTGCACATCTTAGCCTTTATGCACAAAATATCTTTTCTCATTGAAAAGAAAACTGAAGGGGTGCGATGCTTGAATGCACTTAGGAAGAAAATAAAAATAATCTTACTCATCCAAGGAAAACTTACTAAATAAAATATACTCGAACATATTAAAGTAGTATTAATTCATCCCAAATCTCTTTTATCATATGATAAAATAATTCTCTTTTTCTTCTTTTCTTTCCCAACAAAAAGAACACAAAAAATAAAAGTAATTTTCTTACCACAGAAAATACCAACAATATTAAATTTCTTAAGTTTGTTATCTCCTGTATTCAGATTAGCAAATCAGAAATAATAAAAGATGAAAAGAAAAAAAATAGAACTATCTTAGTCCACAGAACCCATTGTGTGTCCTTAAGAAATTTAATCACATCAAGTACCCGAGGTTGTAGACTAATTCCTCCCAAGATAAAACAGATTAACCATTAAAGAAGTAGTGGTACCTCATACTTCAATAATTTCAACGGACTCAAAATGACAGCGACGAATCACACACAAATACGATCAATCGATTTTATTTTGTAAGAAATGTATGCAGAAGAAGGGAAGAATTCAATGCAGAAAAATGAGAGAAAGTCTCTCTATTTATAGCCAACAAAGGGTAAAGGTCACAATTTTTTGGAAAAAAGACACAACCTTTCATAAAGGTCACAACCCTTCAAGCGAGTCACAACCTTTCAATTTCTATTCACATCTTTAAAACCCAACAAGATATTCCAAGCATAAGTCATATATCTGTAAGAAACTGGTGTTGATGCTAGAAGGATGAGTGTTGTGAAGTATTTAAATTTCATGTTAAAAGGAATTCTGAAAAATCATTTTCTTTTGTAATCAAGATTTTAACCTGATAATTTTGGTAACTTATATCTCTAACTACACATTATTGTGCTCTTATTAGCAAATTCCTTCTGGAATTTTTCCTGTATAATCATTTGTGTAGTTTTTAACATAAATAGATTATCCTATTGCATGGTTACAGTATGTGATTCTTTAGGATTGCCTTCTGCCTTACTCTTTTAATAGGCTATGAGGGACAATTTCTTTGTCAACTTCTTTGGAAAGCAAATAACGTAATTTTTTCGGTCCATTGATTATTTTGACATAAAAGGATGATGATACTGTTAGTGTGCAAATGTTGCTAGCTCTTACTGAGTAGTCAAAAAGAGAGAAGTCTCTTGTAACACCTCGAATTTGAGATGATGGAAAAATGCAGCTTTCCAAGATCTGGTGTCAGAACCAACGGAAGCCACCGACGGACTGTGTGTCAGACCACGGACTGTAGGTGGGGTTCCGGCGTTGAGTCTCAGACTCAGGGGAATTTCAGGATCAAAAGATGAGACCTACGGTTGTGGTCCAGGGTCCGTTGATGGATCCACGGACCGTATGTGGGGTCCCGTCATTGGGGTCCAAGACTAAGTGGTCTCTGATCCCACCCACGGCGACCACTACGGTTCGTGGTTGGACCTACGAACCGTAGGTGAGGGTCAGCAACTATTTAGAGGAAAATGGTTATTGGATCAACTTCAAGCGGTCATATATTTTGGCACAAACAAAATTAGGTGGTCCAAGACCTATCAAATTAAACATAATTGAATCATATTTCCAACACCACCAAGTTTGCTAAAATATAAGCTTGGAGTAAAACATTATGCTAGTTTTAGTGAATCCCTATCGGGTAGAGCATGAATCACGATCCAGTCGACAGGCGGTAGTTCAAACGACGGTCCGTCAGTCCCGTAGTAGATGGCACTTCGTCAGTTTTAAGTCAGGGTCATTTTGATCTTGGCATAATGCATAAACATGACCCTTAACTTGGCGTCAGTTGGCAACTATGACCTTTGGGTGTGCACAAGTAGGCACTTAAACTTGTATAAAATTGAGCAAATGGACACATCCGTCCTACATGGAAATTTTGTGTCCTACATGGCGTCCTACGTGTATTGTGCCATGTAGGACACTTGTGTCTACTTGTTCAATTTTATACAAGTTTAAGTGCCTACGTCGGACCCTAAACTACGTCGTTTGATGCCTAAACTATATTGTTTTACTTATTCTAAGCCTAATAATCTAGTCAGACATACCCAGAACCCTTATTCTCCAAAAATCATCCAAGTTAGAACGAAAAGAAGAGAAAGAGGCGCCAATTTCTTTCAAGAACAAGAAGCAGTGTTTTTCAAGGTTCATCCCCGAAATTCAAAGGATTTCTCTGTATATTTCATCACCAGGTATGTGGAATTTCACTAGTGAGTTCATTTCATCCACTAGGTCCCTAGAATTCAGTCAGTTCCTTGATTCTACATAGCTTGTTTAGACCTAGGGTTTGTAAAATCTTGGGATTTGTTGTGATTTCAGCTACTATAGAATTCATAGTCTAAATAACATATTTTCTTGGAAACTTTGCATAATTCCTTGTATAAAACTCAGAACCCTAGTTTATGTAATTTCTCTTAGTTCATGAATTATACTTGCTAGGTCAGTTAAACAGAAAATCATGCTTCAGATTTTGAATGTCACATTCTAAGTATATAAATGTTGCATTCTAAGTTAGGATGTCAGTATTTTGAGCTATTCAGTATTTAGTGCATTTTAGCTTCATGTGTATTCAATTGGGAGTAGACTTAGCACCGAGTTGGACTAGGGTTCAGCGTACCCTTAAAGTCCCAGAACTGGGTGCCCGCGTAAGGATTATAAGTCCCTTCTGTTGGGCATCAGTATTGGTGATCATGCCACAATTATGCCTTTATACCCCTGGCAAGGTATATTGAGTCCTCTTGATGGGGCGTATACATCGGACTCCACATTTAGCTCACGTGGTTTATTTCGGTTAATAGTAGCTCCCACAGTCAGACTCTTAGTGCATTTAACCAGGTTTTCAGTATATACTTCAGCATTCAGTTCAACATGTTATTTTCATGATTAGTACTTGGTCATTGCATTCAGTTCAGTTCTTTTCAGTTATACTTCATCACATATACATATCCTTGTCCAGATTATATCATTGCTGAGTTATGCATTGTTCATCTTATATAATTATCAGTCTATATTGTTGTTCAACGTATATATATATATATATATTCGTTCAGCTTAGTATCTATATCTTGCATTCTCAGTACATTCCAAGTACTGACTCATACTCTGCGCTACATCCTTTCATGATGTAGGTTCAGACACTCAGCATCCAGATCATGCTTAGATCGATTCTCGATTCGACTTCAGCAGCTTCAGTGGTGAGTCCTCATACTTTGAGGACAATAGGCATGCTTTTCATTTCAATCTTTGCTTTCAATTTTCAGTTTTGTTAGAGTTAGTTGGGGGCATGTCCCAGCAACTCAACTCAGTTAGAGGCTTTTCAGACATATTAGTAGATTCGGCTTGAGTTGTTAAGTGGTCCTTTCAGTTACCACTAAACTCCCCTTATGTTTTATTATGATTATTCAGACTAGTTGGATTTGTTCCTATTCAGATATTTATTGATTTAATTTCCGCTTAGTTCATGTTTACTTAGATATATTTATTATGTTCATGATATGTCAGACTCAGAATTAGCTTGGAGTCACTCGTGATCCTCGGTCTCGTGTTACGTTAAGGGGATAGCCTCATGGCGTGACATCTCTGTAAAATGTAACCAATCAAGAGATTCTTTAAATTGTAATGTCAAGGTGGGACACCATTATATTCCTGTCTTTATGGTTGATTTATGAAGTTTTTGAATCATACTACATCCGGTAGAAAATGGTTAAAATAGATTCCTTACTTTCGCTCGGTTGCTTATGATAGACCAAAGAAAGGCACTAATAGAGTATAGCAAGCTGCTCATAAGATAGCAATAACTTGATTGCAAGCTTACCAACTAATAGCTACAATACCACATTCCACCAGTCATATTGATTTGATTAGCTTACGTCATTGTTATTCTTCTCTTGCAATTGAACAAAAGGTTAGGTCTTCTCTTATCTCTAGATTTAATAGTTAAAATAGATGTACCATTAAAAAAATATTCCTTTATAACACAAGAGAATGATATGGTAATGACTACACTAAAGGTTGCATACAAATTACAAGCCATTCTTCACATTAGATGAACTGCCAAATTATAAAAATGTAACCTCACAAAGTACTATAAAGAGATAACAATGAGGTGTATATTATCTTATTTCCGAGAAAAAGAAGCGAGTATACTAATGATCTTATTTTTAGAATGAAAACGAAAACAGAGTAAAGATTGAGAGGTCAGGAACTTGTTATTGTGGTTATGGCACAATTGATATTAAATTTGCAAGATCTTAAAAAAAAAAAAAAAAAAAACAAGCTGGTAAAATGGACAATAGCGGTTTTGAATCTCACCATTAAATGTACTTTTACTAAACAAACAAAATCAATGTAGCTATAGAAAACTCTTCATTAATATATTACATGTGCCAACATTTCTATTTGTTGCTCTTCTCTATTCTTATGTGAATTTTTTTCTTCTTGTGAGGATATTGGTTTATTGGATGGAGAAGGAGACAGAATAAAAATATCAACTTTTGATTTTATCAAATAAAATTTATGACTTAATTTATTGTGATTGATTTGAAAATTTTACATTGATGATTTGCTTGGCTTTGTATGAATGCATAGTAATACATATAATAACCATTCACAATATATTTCTACCAAGCTTGACAATGTTCCTACCAGTATTAAGCAAAATGATAGTTTTTTGTCAATAAATGACAAAAGCTATGCTTTTTAAATTATGATTATTCAGATGTATTTATTATTATTTCAGATCTCAACCACATTTTTAAGATAGATTTAAACAAATAAAATTATATCAGAATTTAAAATCTTGAATTTGTGCTAATCACGGACAAGAATCTGCTAGTACAAATAAAAATGAAACCATTAGTGAAATACAATTGAATAAATAGTACAATTTAATTTTAATTTACGCCATTCACCATTTTATTGAATGTTTGTTGTTGTATTATTTCAAGTACATTGTGTTATTTATTAACAATATATTATATTATATTTGCACTTTTCATTTTTGTGATAAGTATATATTTTTTATACAATTATAATTTATAATAAAATTAACTTATATTTTATAGAAAAATAATGTATATTAAAATTAATTTTGTAAAAATTACACACCAAAATTAAGATTTAAAATTAATATCATACATATATATTACATAAAAAATAATTAGATATGTTAAAGACTTAATTAAAAACATACCAGTTATAGTATATTAATTTTTTTATATTATAAAATAATGAAAAAAATGATTTTGTATTGGTGTGACACTATTTATATACTATAATAGTATAATATATAACATTAAATTGAAGTTCAAAAACACTAAATTTTTAGATGTAAAATATAATGTTTGGGTTGAAGATAATTTTATAAATAAGAAATTATAAGATCTTGTTCTTGCTATCTAATAAAGATAATTTTCGTATCTAGAAAAATTCAAACTTGGCCTCTGATTAAGGATTTTGCTCCCTAATAAAAATAATTTCATATCTAAAAGACTCGAACTCGACCTCTAATAAAGGATGTAGGAGTATTTGTCACTCTTAGGGGTATCAAATGAGCGAGTTAGGTTGAAATAAAATTTGGGTTGGGTTTTGACTCACCCAAGTTTACTTTGGGCTCAAAACTGGGTTGGGTCATGCCCCGTTCAATTTGACTCGCTTAATCTCAATAATTTTAACATATTTTTATTTAACTTTTATAACTTTAATTTGAATTTCAATTTAAGAAATTACAAATTAATAAATAAATCCTAAAAGATATCATCAATCGTTCTGTCCACTGAACTCATTAATCAACCTTGACCTTGACTCTCACTACGTACTCCAACTCTATCTATTAAATAGTAGTAATTTATACTTTTGATATAGAAACTTACATTACATTAATGCAAATAAAGAATTTTAAAACAAATTAAAATTAGAAATTAAATTGAGAATTCTCTTAAAATGGACTAAGAGTTGAGTTAGTTTGAATCCGATTGAGATCCCAATCCTTAAAATTGTGAAGGGTTAATTTATATTTGAGCTCTTAGATTTGTGCATCCATCTCCCTCTTTCCCCATCTTGTACTGGATAAGGAAATCCTAAAACAGAGCGTTTACCCCCCTTCCTCCTCTCTTTCTCAGCAAAGCAATCAGCCATGTCTCTCTCTTCTTTCTCTACAATGCCCACAGCCAAGCTCCGCCTCAAAACCCTACCCACTTCCACCACAATCACACCCTTAACTCTGCACTCTCCATTTCTCCCTTCTTTCCGACTCCCCAAACATAAACCTCTTTCAATCCTCCGCATCTCAACATCTCCCGCTATATCTGCCTCACTTGAAGCTGGAGTCGGAATAATGGCAACCAAACTTGGAATGATGAGTTTCTTTGAAGATTCAGGAACAGTGGTGCCTGTTACTGTTGTAGGGTTTCGCGAAGGAAATATTATTACTCAAATTAAAACTGAAGCTACTGATGGATATAGTGCTGTACAAGTTGGGTATCGACGAGTTCGTGATAGAAAACTAACTAAACCTGAAATGGGTCATCTTGAAAAATCTGGGATTATTCCTCTCCGTCATTTGCAGGAGTTTCGTCTTCAGTCGGTTGATGGATTTGAAGTTACACAGAAACTTGATTTTAATGAACTCTTTAAAGAAGGTGATTTGGTCGATGTCGCTGGTACAACCATTGGAAAAGGATTTCAAGGTCTGTTTCTCTACAACTCCAATTTTCCTAAATTTAGCCTTATTTATGTACATGTAATATTCACATAAACTAATTATCTAGGCTTGGCAGTATTTTGGACTAGTGCCCATTTCCATTTTAGGTGTTTTTAAACAGTTTTCAAGTGTTTGGGTAAAGTCAAAATAACGCCATAAGTTAGAAATCGTAACTTAAAAATGCTTTTGGTTTATAAGTCATAAGCCAAAAGCCAATCCAAACAGGTCCTAAGAGTTCATCCCAATTTGATTAATGAAGTGTACAATTGACCTTGATTTTATGTACTGTGATTAGTTTTTTCTTATCATCAGTGAGCTATGAATATATTGTCTTTCATAAGAGAACTTGTATTGTTAATGAATCTAGTTTCAAATGGATATTCTAAATTCATAAAGCCAGCTTTGACTAGCTGCGTGGTTGTTGTTGTTATTTAAAAGCGAACTAGCCTTTGGTTTTAGTAGCGTGATACATTTGAAATACCAAGTCTTTGGTTTTGCATTACTGCACTGCACTCTGTTATGTTATTGCAATTCATTTATTCACGCACGCCTTAAACCAGAATGTATTATGTATCACTATAGATGTAAATATGATATTTTATTTATTTATAAGACTACTTGATATGCCTGTTACCCTGAGCTACATTATATCATTAACTTTTTGGCCAAATGGTTTGTATTAATGCTTCTATTGATTTTTCCCAATAACCGGTACTTTTGCCAGTAAATACTGCAATTCCATCTGAAAATGGCATTGTAATTGAACATCATGGTAGCTCCTCCCCTCTTCATGTGGCATGGCTCCAGCACCTAAATAAGCTTCATTAATGAATATCTTGATATTCTGGTTAACATGACTTACTATCATAGTATATACCATCCTCTGGTGTCGATCATAGTGTTTATTTATGCTGGTTGATTCCACAAGTGTACATTTTCAGATGTTTAAATGTGCAAGTAGGATTTATCAGCTTTTCACGTCTTAAAAGTTTTCCAAACAACAAACTTTATTATAACCTTCTCCTAATAACCTGAATAGTTGTTTTAAGTATCATCTAGAGGAGACTTCCATACAGGTGCATGTATTGACATATTGTAACTATTAAGTCAAGGTACAAGTAGTTCTTTGGTTCTCTATTGGTGGCGGTCTAGACTCTAGATATAGCACTTACTAGAGAAGTAACTTTATCTCAAATTTGATTATCTTTAACGAAAGCAAGTTCTATTTATCATATCTTGTTTTTCTCTCTCTCATTGTTGACACTGGTGGAATTGGCTTGCAGGTGGTATCAAGAGGCATAATTTCAAGAGGGGTCAAATGACTCACGGATCAAAGAGTCATAGACAACTAGGATCAATTGGTGCGGGGACAACCCCAGGGCGTGTATATAAGGGCAAGAAAATGCCTGGACGAATGGGGGGCACCAAAACGAAGATTAGAAAGCTCAAGATTGTCAAGATCGATGATGAACTCAAGATTCTAATGATCAAAGGAGCTCTTCCTGGTAAGCCTGGAAATCTTTTGCGAATAGCTCCGGCCAAGATTGTAGGCAAAAACATCCCCAAGAACTAATTTTCTTTTTTCTCTCTTCTCAACTCTATGAAGTGATGTAATTTATTCTTTTAAATTATGATACTGCCTTCTCTCTGTCTATTGTCACTATGTTGTTATTTCATAGGCTGGGTAATGTTTCAACCAATCCCTACCTTCAAGTTTTATTTGTCAGATTTCTTAGCTAAAAATCTTTACATTTTCAACAAGTCTATGAAAATGTGAAGTTGCATTATCTGTTTTTTGGACTTGAAGGACCCAACTCATTATTGGAGTAAAAAACATAAATATGCCTATACCATTTAAGAAACAAAATAACCCCTAGTTTACTTTTTTTTCCTAAACATAGCAGTAGAATTCTAACAAAACAAAACGAACTAGGTAAAAATAAAAAAACACACTTTAAACCAACGAGTTTTCTCCCCATCAATTTTTCAACTTCCATGATTCTCTCTCAATCTTCAATACAATATCTTCTCTCTCATAACCACAAAAACACATTCTATTCACGAATCAAAATATAAATCTGTTCAAAGCCATTTCATCGTATGAAACAAATTAATGACGAAAATTCGCAACATATCAATTTGTAAAATAGTGTTTTTTCATGTACTATAAACTTTAGTATACACCATTTCGCCTGAAGTTTGGCATTTAAAACGATTGCAGTTTAATTGATGTTTTATTATTAGGAAATTATATAATTTTGGTGCAAAAATATTTATTTTATAGATGACTATATTATAGTGTAAGTCATTATGATTACAAAAGAGAAAGGGAACACTAACATTACACCACATTGAACACCAATTTATTTACATAAGAATTAATAATAACACCAACTTTACAAATCTACACCATTTAATACATATTGTTAAAACATATTTAATCATTCTGATGTTGAAATATATACTAAGACCAATGTTATACCACAATGCACACTATTTTATATATTTATGTATTGATAATTTTATAAGGAATGTTATTTCGTATAATAAGACTTGCCTCCCAATTCGATGTGAATACATTAATATTTGAAATGATAATCAAATATGTTGTGAGTGATCGATGCCCACTAATAATCATTGTAATTTAGACATTATTTTTTTGTGTTTAGGCGTTAAAACAAAACAATCATTGGTGATCGTTGGTTACAAGACATTGTAGACTATTTTTTTATACATAGATTAATTGTTAATAGCATTTTGTCTGTTATTCTTAATTGTTATAGTTATTAATTAATTTGAACTTGACACACCAATATTAAATCATATTGTACATTATATAAATTAACTTGATGATACTAAAAAGTTGGTACATACTTGATTAGATTATGTTGTTATGCGTTGTAGGATTGTAATATATAACCAAAATCAACTTTTTTTTTAAATTAGGAAACAAAGGTAAGAGACAGCCGCAAAGGCTTCATCTTCTTCATCAAGAAGCTTAGGGCATCGATGGTCCTTCCATGAAGAAGTCAAGCAATTCATCACTGGAAGCAACTCCTGACGAGCCCACAACCTTTATAGTTCTAAACCAACGTATCACCAAAACATTGGCCATACCATCCACAAAAATATTTACACTATAACATATCACAATTTTAAATCAACAGATCATTAATAATTTAACCACACCATCCATCAAAATCAACAAATAAACATGACCGCTTTGTTATTTCCTTACCATTATGTAACATGACCGTTATCCCCAAGAAAGTATTCTCTTAACATTATGTCCAGTAACAAAATTATTTTCATGACCGACGCCCGTTTGGCCATGCGATATGGAATCATAATATGGAATCATGAGATGAAATTGAAGTTTTGTTTGGACATGTGATATGGAATTTTTGTATTGTATATTTTCTCATAAACATAAGAATCTCATAAGTTGTAAAACTATTAAAATATTCCCAATTGTTTATTCAATCTTATCAAATAAATAAAAATTTATAAAATCCCATAATAAATTATCACAAAGCTATTTGTTCTCCACTTAAGTAATTGTTTCATCTAACTTTAATTTTAAAAAAAAAAAATTGAACATAAACTGTAGTGTACTAGTCTTTAATATAATCCTTCCACATAGTACGGACAATTTCCTCACGTTGAACTTGCATTTCTCGATCATGTGACCGAGAAGACAAACCAACATTGTTACTTTGAGCCATTTGTTGGTCAATATCATCCTCAACTATATCTTCATGCTCATAGACCATAAATATTTCATTAGTACTTTGATATTCTCGCAAATAATTATGTAACACTGCACAAGCTATGACAATTTTCACTTGTGTATCAATATCATAATGGTTCATGCCTTGTTTCAGTATTCTAAATCTATTTTTCCAAGCTCCAAAAGTCCGTTCAATCACATTGCGCAGAGATGAATGCCTATAATTAAACAGTTCCTTGGCATTTTGAGGCTCTCTTTCACTTCCTCGGTAATCTTGCAAATGATAGCGTAGTCCTTTGTATGGAGCTAAAAATCCTTTTGTGTTTCGAAAACCAGCATCAACAACATAATATTTATCTACCAACAAACATTTTATAAAGAATTACTAAAAGCATATGTGACGTAAATGAGAC
>JAJONR010009675.1:0-38406 GCA_029582245.1 Solanum etuberosum
GTTAGTGTTACTATATGTTGGTTATTGTAGTTTGTTATTGTGCTGTAGTTATTGTTCAGAATGCTTCGTTATGCTTTCACTTCCGTTATTTGTTTTTTCTTGCTATCCGTCCATACTAGTAGGCGTAGTATTGCTCCTGTAGTTTCCTTGTAGTTCGATTTGTGTTAGTGTTACTATATGTTGGTTATTGTAGTTTGTTATTTTGATGTAGTTATTGTTCAGAATGCTTCGTTATGCTTTCACTTCCGTTATTTGTTTTTTCTTGCTATCCGTCCATACTAGTAGGCGTAGTATTGCTCCTGTAGTTTCCTTGTAGTTCGATTTGTGTTAGTGTTACTATATGTTGGTTATTGTAGTTTGTTATTTTGCTGTAGTTATTGTTCAGAATGATTCGTTATGCTTTCACTTCCGTTATTTGTTTTTTCTTGCTATCCGTCCATACTAGTAGGCGTAGTATTGCTCCTGTAGTTTCCTTGTAGTTCGATTTGTGTTAGTGTTACTATATGTTGGTTATTGTAGTTTGTTATTTTGCTGTAGTTATTGTTCAGAATGCTTCGTTATGCTTTCACTTCCGTTATTTGTTTTTTCTTGCTATCCGTCCATACTAGTAGGCGTAGTATTGCTCCTGTAGTTTCCTTGTAGTTCGATTTGTGTTAGTGTTACTATATGTTGGTTATTGTAGTTTGTTATTTTGCTGTAGTTATTGTTCAGAATGTTTCGGTATGCTTTCACTTCCGTTATTTGTTTTGTTGGAACCGAGGGTCTATTGGAACTACCTTGCGTACACTCTAGCCTCTCTAGATGCCACTTTATGGAACTACACTAGATAAGTTGTTGTAATCTTCTTTTCATATAAATTTTGTGATTTGATAATAGGAAACTATTTTTGGGGTCAATGACTTATGGTATAGTTAATATCTTAATGTCAATCTGATGTGTCTTGCCTGTGATGTTACATAGTGAATTTTTAAAGTAAATTAAGTGTTACTGGTGTTACTAGGGCTAGTAATGGCACTATGATGAAGTCATTTAATTGCGAAAAAAGGTAAAATGGCTCACTGAATGGATGACATCGGCAAAATCTGCTATCATGGTTATTAGATAGTTGATAGAGTTACTTGGACTCCATTTGTTGCATTTTATTGAATGACTACTGATCTATAATCGTCATCCTTCGCTCTTGTGATAAAAACAATACTTTGCTTTGCTGTGGGAGAATCAAAAGTTATTTTGTTTTATATCATGATTCTTTTACTTGCAGTTGTCCATGGAGTTGGTTCATATACCACCAAGAGAAATCCTGTAAGTCAACTGAAGTTAAAAACACCTGAGGGACATGACTCTAGACGTAGAAGCAGCATTGTGGTAATACCTGAAACTGTCGAAGACCTGCAGCAGAATCCAGGGATTAGTGATCTTGATATCTTCAAGTATGAAGAAATGAAAATGGCTACGAAACACTTTCGACCGAAACAGGTTCTTGGAGAGGGTGGATTTGGTATCGTCTACAAAGGAGTTATCGATGAACATGTCAGGCCAGGATACAAGACCACTTATGTTGCCATTAAGGAGCTCGATCCAGAAGGTCTTCAGGGTGATAGAGAATGGCTGGTAGGTGCTTTGGCTTCTTGTCTGGTTAACAACCTTATCATTTACCTCCCTTTAGACTCAGGTTTGCATTGTTGTGGAGTTTAAACATGTCATTCTATCTTGAACAATGTCACTAGAATCTCTGATTATTCGAAATTCTGTTACATACCGTTTGGTGTGTACTTGAAAGAGTCACTGGCTTCTCTCTCCTTCTCTACCATCTTCCCCATCCAGCCAACCATGCCCCAGAAGCAAGTAAGGAAGGAAAGATGACCAGAGAGAGGGAAGAAAGTGTACCTTGTTATGAACCCGCAACGCCTGATATACGACCAATAACAAGATAGGTTCGCCAGTTCAGGGGAAGATTCCTTACTCACACTTCATTTCAAAGCTGGAGCATAAGATTTCCTTGATTGTGAGCTCGTCTTCCATTTTTCTGTGATATAGACATATACCGCCACATTTTCAAATAATTTTAAAGGTTTTCAACCTTAAAATTTTGTTTTTTATGGAAAGTAATTCCACAATAATCTCAATATGAATTAATATCCAAGACTTGTGCTAAAAGGTGACTAAACTGCCAGTATATTTTCTGAATCAGATTCTGACCTGATTTGCCAGAATAACTTTTTATTCAAACGATAAGTCGCTGCAAAAGTTTGCGATGAATATGCTAGGGAAGTTGCAAGACTTTGTTGCTCTTAATGGAGATCAGCTTCTTATTTTAACTCCTTTCTATTGCAGGCAGAGATGAACTATTTGGGGTAACTTCGACATCCAAATCTAGTGAAGCTGCTCGGATATTGTTGTGAGGATGACCATAGACTACTGGTTTATGAGTATATGGAATCTGGTAGCCTGGAGAAGCACCTTTTTCCAAGTGAGTATTCCATATCAATGGGAGTCCATGTTGGTAAAGGTGAAACTAATCTCGATTCGCATAAAAGTGAATGAAACAAATACTCGTGGATTTACTTCCTACACGTCCAATTCTGCTGTTTGCATTAGTTCATATTATCATTGATTTTCTGCTGTTTGCATTAGTTCACTCTGTCATATGAAGAGCAGTTGCACATATCCAAGTTATGTCACAAACGATAATTAAAACATAAGAAGTTATGCAAGTTGTTGTTTCTTTTGTCCAAGCCTTCTTAAAAGAGATCATAATATCTAGTTCTCTTTCTATGGGAATTCGTTTTTTTCTATCTCATTGACATCATGTACTTTAGGAATGTGTGCTACTCTAACATGGTCGAGGAGAATGAAAGTTGCTCTGGATGCCGCAAAAGGGCTTGCTTTTCTTCATGGAGCTGAAATGCCGGTAATATATAGGGACTTCAAGACCTCAAACATTTTGTTAGATGCGGTGAGATGTTGTTTTGCTGATGTATATTATTTCCTTTGAAGTGCTCGCTACATTTATATAATTATTATTATGTTAGAGTTCTTTGCGAGTTTCAATATCCGTCTTTGTTTGGATTTGGATCTGCAGGATTTTAATGCAAAGCTTTCTGACTTTGGACTTGCAAAAGATGGGCCAATGGGAGATCAGACTCACGTATCGACTCGTGTTATGGGTACTTATGGTTATGCCGCTCCAGAGTATGTCATGACTGGTGAGTCTAGCATCACCTTGTTGCCAAATATTACACTAGGTAGTTTTTATGTTTCGGTTGGTATGTCTCGTACAGTGATATCTTAATTAGACTCACTAAGAAGGATAGTCAAACACATTTTATACCACATTCATCTTCAACCTTGTCGAGCATATGCCTGTCTTTTGAAAATCCACATTTAATTGTCCTATACCTACGTATTCGCTATCTGTCTAATAACAAGAACTGCATACAAATGTAGTACCAAAAAAAAGGGGAATGTTTTCCATTATAAACTGAATACATTTTCTCTATCTTCTTTCTGCAGCCAAATGCCTAACGCCCTTCGTATAATCCTCTTCATTTCTGCAAGTTGATTTCTCATATGGTCGCTCAACTAATAGTTATTATCTCGTAAAGTCACCTGAAATCAAGAAGAAAGGTGACTTTATGAGATAATAACTGTTAGTTGAGTGATCATCGAGAAATCAACCCTCATTTTTGTTTATGGCTTGTGATTCTTCTGTTAATTTTTGTGAAGCAATCACTGTTACTAAGACGTATAATTGAAATATTCAGGACATTTAACAGCCAGAAGTGACGTTTATGCTTATGGGGTTGTTTTGCTTGAGATGCTCATCGGAAGGAGAGCAATCGACAAGACTAGGCCCAGCCAGGAATACAACCTTGTAGAGTGGGCACGTCCGCTCCTGAATCATAACAAGAAGCTCTTTAAGATACTCGATCCTAGACTCAAAGGACAATACTCGTCTAAAACTGTCGTAAAGGTTGCTAGTCTTGCCTATCAATGCCTCAGCCAAAACCCGAAAGGAAGGCCAGTTATGAGTCAAGTAGTTGAAATTCTTGAAGCTCTTCAAGTACCACAAGGCAAAGATTGAAATAGTTTGTATAAAATTTATCTACTTATTTGTATTACAGAATCTTGGAAGACATTATGTTCTGTATCTATTTTAGTTTCATGTCTAGCTACCGTTCATATACATGAGGAATCTTGTTATGACAGTTCTTCCTTCTAATGACTGGCGTATATATTTTAGTTTCTTGTCTAGCTACCGTTTATAGTTTTGATACAGATGATATGTGAGGAATCTTGTTATGACAGTTCTTCCTTCTAATGACCGGCGTATCTATTTTAGTTTCTTGTCTAGCTACCGTTTATAGTTTTGCTTTAGATGATACGTGAGGAATCTTGTTATAATAGTTCTTCCTTCTAATGACCGACGTATCTATGATTCTTCTCATTTTGTGCAGAAGGGCAAAAATTGAAGAAATAATTCTAATGGATTGATGTAGAGCTTATCCATAAAAAAAAGTGTTGATTGAATTTATTATCTTTGAAAAGTCAAATTATTGTATTTGGAAGTATCAAATAATACCCAATTTAATTTCTTGGCACACTAATATTCACAACATAAAGATTATAATTGAACCTTAATAAACATTATCATAGCTAAGACAATTATTAACATGGATTGAGACATTTTTTTTTTTTAATATTATGATTTCTGACTACGCATCACCGTCTCTTTATATTCTGACTCAAGACTTCTCTTTAGACTTAAATTTTCTAGCTTTTATACTTGGCGTAGGTTTCTTCGTTTTCCCTAACGAGTATTGAATATCAAAAAATAATTAAAGAATTTAAAATTAAAATAATTATTAAAGAAAGGGATAGTGCAATTAAGAAAGTGGTCACAAACCATCAAAGCAGTTCACTAATTTTTATCATATATTAATTAAGTAATTAAGAAGTGGTCACAAACCATGTATCAAATTTATGTATAATTAAGTAATTATACCACACATGATAGATGTTGGGTATATATACCAAGAGTTAATGGTAAATGGATGGAAGATGAAAAGAGAGGAATTTGAAAAGTTCTCTTATGCCTTAGTAAAAAGGCATTTCTCCCTCATTGATAGTGAAAAGAAAAATAGAAGTGTTTAAATAGAGAAACACTTCTATTAAGTTTTGGCTTTGGAAAATGATCGAGAGATTATTTTTTGGACAAAATTTGTTTTAATTATTTATTTAATTAATTAAATTAAATTAAATGGTACTGTTCTGAAAGGTTGCAACTTTTCAAGAACAGTCATGACCGTTTGAAAGGTTGCAAATTTTCATGAATGGTCGTGTGGTTGAGTGGCTCGCTGACACCAGAGTTTTGGGTATCAATATACTGGTGATTGAGATCATTCTATCCTGAGAGAACATATTTCAAATCAAACCTCGGATACTAGAGGAGAGTAATTTCCTTAAGGGGACACTGTGCATTCAGCGGGCTTGATCTTCTTTCCATTCTTGTTTATTACAGATTCTGGTACGTTTTACAGATTTTAGTGTTTGTTAATTAATTTATGTTCTTCATTGTGTGATTTAAACTTTGATAACTTAGTGTTTCTAAATTTTTTTTTTGTTATCACTAGTATTGTTTAAAAATACAGATTGAATAACAATAGCTAGTTAGAAAGAAAGTTATTCATGTATAAAATTATTACGACGTTTAATTTTCCATTTAGAAATTCACATTACTAATACATGTAATGAGGAGTAACAACGGAATACTTAATACCCATATAATTAATATGTATATAATTAATATCTGCATAACTGATATCTGTATAATTCTAACCGGCTAAAAAAAAATCCCTAAATTATAAATACATGGGAGAAAAATTGATACCATTCAATCATATTAATATAGGAAAATTAAAACATCTCTTTCTGTGTCCAACTATTTTTTTACAATTTATTTTTCTTTAATGAAACAAGATATTTTAGCTGACGATAAATATAGTACTATAATATATATTTTTTTGGTGCTCAATCATTGATGGCCACTTAAAACCTTGACTATGATGTTTGCCATGATTATTGCATGTCAAAGTTTGATTAAAAAATAATTTCTTATAATATAAGTGTGACATTTAGGTTAAAAAAAGAAAGATATTTAAGCTGAGATAAATATAATATTTGAATTGAAGTTATACATTAACTAGGCTGAATACATAACTGAAAGTCTAATTAGCTCTGCATTTTAATTCAAATGATGAGTCGAAATTATAATCAAACATAACGCTTGCTTAGTGAGCTTACTTTATGATCAATTTTATATCTCCAACATGATACTACGCACATATTGTTATAAATTATTTAGAATAAATTTGTATATCGAGAGCAAATCAAGTAGTTGATGCTCTCACTAAGAAAGCATCATGACACATGATATAATATATGATCAATAAATTAAATAACGCGAAATTTATCGATGGTTAACTAAAATTGGTATCAATTTTCAGTTAAACTTTAATTATGAATTGTTTATTTTAAATACCTCATGTCAGATTCATTGTATCATTTTGATACTTTTTACTTGTATGATACACTCATTGACAGCGTGTAAGAGACTTATTTAATTTTAAAAAAAAAACTTTTTTTTCTTCTTCCCCTTTTCAAGCTCAATTAAATGGATGAATGAAGATAGTTACAATAAAATGATGAAAAACTTTTCAGAAATTTAAAAATAGATCCATTTCAAGATTCATTTTTTTTTAAAAAAAAAATGGTTAAATCTCTTCTTCTTTTTTAAATATTTGGGAAATGTCATGTGTCATTGATTCATTGGCTATTTTTTGTATTCAAAACTCATTATATATAAAAATTATTTAATATATATAGTCGTCATTTAATTTATCACTTTACACGTTATTTACGAATATAACATATACATATTTTGGTTGATTATAAAAAATAAGTCAAAATAACACTAACATAAAATGTTTAAAATAAATAAATCCTAATTAAAAAATAATGTCAATTTTAGATGTCCGTCTATAAATTCCGCCAATTAAAATGGTTGTCTACAATATTGTACAAATAGCCTAAAACGTAAGACTTAAAATTGGGAAAATTTTGCTAAATTCCATAGCATGTGGCATGCAATGAAAATAAGGCAGTTTTGTCTCATAGCCCATAGATTTTCTTATTTTGGTTCGTTGAAAATGACCACTCAGATATTTGGTATTCGCATTAAAATATAATTATTTTAAATTTTTATTACGTTGAACTGAGAGAAATATTTCTTATCAAGAATTTTTTTTTACTCAAAGTTCAAAATTAAAATTTTTGATTAAGAAAAAAATAATTTTATCTGTTGCACCAAAGTACAATTGGTTCATATATATATATATAAATGAAACTTGAGTAATTATTCATGAAATTAATTAACTCATATTTATTTTATATAGAGCTTGTAATATGATTTATGTGATCTAATAATATAAGTATTTTTTATATTATCAATGATATATACATTATCTTTTCAAAACATTATAAAGTCCAGACAACTATGAATGCCGATAATTTAGCCAAAAATATAGTAACATTAGGATGGTATGGATGAACACAAATTGAAAAATTAGGGCCACACTTTTTTTAAAGAATATTCCATTTATTTTTTACGAAATATATCGATAGCTTTTTAAATTTGTCAGTAAATACACATAACAATCTATGTTGATTGTTCATCTAAAACACAATTTTGACTCAAATTTGGAATTAAATTTAACTCAAACGTATATTATGTACAAGTTAACCACTTAAAAATAATACATCTTTTATTTAAATATATTAGCCTTAATTAGGTGTAAAATCTCATGTGTGTTTCAATTGACAATGATGTGTACAATTAAAAATTGAGATATATTTTATGTAATTAATGTGTTTACGTAATAGACGCTTTTAAACATGTCGTAGAAACTTTGAGTCAGAATAAAAATATTTTATCATATGTCTAGATAATCATTCGAAAATATTCATACTTTGAATATCTAACAAAAAAATTATTAGAGCAAATTTAAGTAACTGTCAATGTCTTCGGTCTTTATTTTTAGGTTCCTAGTAAGTCAATTTTCAAACCTAATTTGACTCCAACAAGAGAAAAAGTTAGAATTTATTGCTTCCTCGATGGCTACTACTCCTTATTAGGTTTTGATAGGGAATAGAGAAAAAGATAATGTGATTTTATAAATGAGTGTGATTCAGCGATCAATAATATAAAATATTGTTCTATAAGTTTGTATCACTATATTCATGAGTTCCAAGGAGACATAAAATCACTAACATATATACTCTTGTAATTTCACAAGTACTAAAGTCTAAAAAGAATTTTATATATATATATATATAAATCTTACCTTTCGACTAAAAAAAGCTATCATATTTGATAAATAAACTATATGGTTAATTAATTAGCGTGTGATTAATAGCCTCCACTATCCCCTTCGAATCTCAATGTTCCATACATGTTGAATAGAAGTTGGATTTGAGTGCGACTGAAAAAAATCATAATAAAAAATATTTTATAAATTTAAATTAGTCGAGTCTCAAACGAATTCTGAGTACTGATGAGAGATAAAAAAAAAGAAATAGTACCATATATACTACATTATCCTAAAATAGTAGTACGTGTCACATCAGTACATCCTTAGTTAAACTAATTGTCATTATTATATGTACATTAAATTAAAATAAAATAATTTGGGAAATAAGGGTCAAAAGATGAGTATAAAATATATAATTTGTTTATTTTTTAATAGTAAAAAAATGAATAAAGACGTAGAAAAACTGGATAAAGTGTCTAGTTTTATTTAACAAATTGGGTCCACAAGATTAGTGTCAAATACAGAAGGAATAAAAGTGGTTTTGATTATTATTATATTTTTCTAAAGTAGTTTTGATTATTTATTTATTTTTTTTCTAAAGTGATTTTGATTGAAAACTAATATATTTAAGAATTAAGAAGTATTATAAACCAGCAGCTGCCAATTGTAATGGGATCAGAGAGAGTGAAGCCTTTTCTTTTTTCGACGTCCCGTATTCATATTAGGACCTAATTATATATGAATTTATATTTTAAAAAAAAGTTTAACTCAAAATTTCTAATTAAAATGAAAAAAATATTTATCACTCCATATTAATTACTTTCTTTATACTAATTTATGTGAGGGAGGTTTATTAGATACATAATTTAATTTTAAAAAAAATTGAATTTATAATCCTAGATATATTGTGATAGTTATATAAACCTGAACTTTATTTTTGTTGTGTAAGAATGATAAAAATGAAAGTCTCACTTTTGAGCAAGAAATACTAAATTTATTTATTTTTGTTCCCATTTTTGATTTTTTTTGTTATGATAATAGTGTTCGGATTAATTTACACACTTCAATTAAAATATAAATAATAATGTATAATTCTATGCATGGAGTACTTATAATTTATTGATCAAAATTTTAAAATTCACTTATTTTGAAAATGTTTTTTTTTTTTGAAATATTTTTAAAAATTAGTGATTTATGTTTGATTAATTTATCTAAAGAATACCTTTACCGAACAACTACTTAATCTTCAATTATTTTTTTAAAATAAATACTTTTGACTTTACGAAAGCTTGATCGAATAACCCAATATTAACCTTTGTTTGTTTTGATTTTTGACACACATAATCAAATTTACCAAATAATGTTTATATAGTTGAAAAAAAATAAAAATAAAAATTGACCACTATTACACACCTAAACATTTTAATTTTGTTTTTACTATGTTTAAACACTCTAATTTAGAAAATGATCATTTAGACATTTTCAAAATTTACGTGTGACATCAGAATTATGTGTTACACAACACAATAAAGATGAGTTATGATGTTTACATATGTATTTTAAAAGTTAAGAGCGTTCAAATTGTCAATTGAGATCAAGTTAATACAGGTTGGACCAGATATCAGTTTTTTTCTCTCATACATACACTAAACCAAAAGCCATCATTAGCATAGAGTTTATGATTAATTAAGATCCTTCACCTAATTAATTACACTTGCTACAATCTCCACTATTTTGGCTATAAAAAGGTGTCCTTTAGCTTTGCTTTCTTCACCATTCACAAGCAAAACTCTTTCATTTGCTTCTTTCATTATACACTCATTTCAACATTTTGTCCATTTTTTCTTATCTCATTTCTTTCCTCTCAAAGGTAAAGCTACAATCTTTTTTTTTTCATATACTAGTTAATTTCCACATGAAAAAATAGTCTTTTTTTTTTAATGTTAGGTTCAAATTTAGTTCAAAGTCTTGATCTTGGAAAGAAAATGTTGATCTTATCTTTAAAGGGTGTTAAAGATCTTTAATTTTTCTTACAAAAAATTCCATTTTTAGTTGAGCTCATTTACTCAAAACCCCAGAAAATAGAAGTTATCTTTTGATATTTTAGCTAAAGATTGCAACTTTTTTAGTAGTAGAAAGTGATCAAGAACAAACAAGAAGTAATCTTTCTTGAAAAAGTTTTGTTCTTGATCACCCCCAAGAGGTGTAAAGTGTTAAAGATGACATTTTTGAGGGTTTTTTTTTTTTAAGTTGTAGAAAGTGATCAAGAACAAAGTAGAAGTAATCTTTCTCGAAATTTTTTTGTTCTTGATCATGATCATGATCACCCCAAGAGGTGTAAAGATGACATTTTGAGGTTTGTTTTTGTGTTCACATAGTTTTTGTCACCTTTGTCTCAAAACTGTTTTTGTTCTGTTCTGTTCTCATTTGTTTGTGGGGGGTGGGGTGGGGGTGGGGGTGGGGGGTTGTTGTCCTGTTTGTTGGTGTCAAAATTCTTAGTTAAAAAGTATACCCTCATTTAAGACAAATCCATCTTCATGACATAGCTGAAGTAGTTCCTCTTTGCTTTAGTCATCAATTCTTGTTTTTTTTTTCATAGTACATTTCCTATTTTTCTAATGAAAAACTTACTTGGGGTTTTGTTAAAGATTTTGTTTTGCTTAGTTTTAACTAAGATTTGATGTTTTGGTTAAATCAAGATTGAGAAATGTAGTCCATTTTGTAACAGAAAATTTACTGTAGATTCTTGTTGTGGGGTCTTCATTGAGTTATTTATATATATTTTTTGTAGTTTAGTCTTTGTAGTAGTCTTGGTTGTAACGCATAGCGTTGTGCTTTTGCCACAAACGTATTTGAGTAAGACTTGTAATTAATGTCATCATGTTGGTTGGTTTTGGTTTTATTAGTACTATACTAGAGGCGGAGCCACGATTTTTAGTTTATGAATTTTGGATCTAGGTTCTGAATAATTTTTTTTAGATAAACACCCTTTACACGGATTACGGTAGAAAGTTAGTAGGTAGTAGAGCGTTGTATCGCTATACTAGTAGTCGTAGTATTACTCATGTAGTTTCTATATGTTGTTTCTTGTACTTCGTTCATTTGATTATTTTGTTGTAGTTATTGTTCAGAATGCTTTGTTATGTTTTCCATAGTATTTTTCCATGGATCCTTTCACTGTCGTTGCTTCTTTTTTGAACTGTTTTCCTTGAGCGCCGAGGGTCTATCGGAAACAACCTCTCTACCTTCAAGGTAGGGGTAAGGTTTGTGTACAGTCTACCCTCCCCGACCCCACTTTGTGAGATTACACGGGCTATGTTGTTGGCTCCGCCCTTGACTATATTAGGTGAAAGGTTTGAAAAATTAAAGTGGTAACATTGTAGATGTTGAAAATTTTGGTGATTCAGTGACTTTTTAGTTTGTCATTTTCATTTTTTTCAGTGGTTGTACTAATGTAATACTATATAAAATTTTGTTTGGTATTTTGGATAAGCTGAGGTGGGCTCTTCTACTAACTGCACTAGTGTATTTTTTGGTTGTTTATAGTTGAACTTTGTCTGAGGATTTCCCATCTGCTGAATCAACTGCAATGGCTGAACGTGTTCTGACTCGTGTTCATAGCCTTCGTGAACGTGTTGATGCAACTTTAGCTGCTCACCGCAATGAGATACTGCTGTTTCTTTCAAGGTATTAGCCTAAGAAATGTTCTTGTTTCCTAGGAAAGAAATTTAGTTGGTATGTGAAAAAACGCTAGGTGATTTCTTTCCGTATGTCGTAAGTGTTGGTGTGTAGAGTTTTTCGATATCTGTGCTAGTCTGAGGTAGTAGCTATGGTAAAATAGTCTAGGCGCATGCAAGCTGACCTGGACACGACAGTTACTAAGAAAAAAGATTAATCTCGTTTGGATATGTATGTGATGTATTTATACTGGTTTTGGTTATTACAGGATCGAAAGCCACGGAAAAGGGATCTTGAAACCTCACGAGCTTTTGGCTGAATTTGATGCAATTCGTCAAGATGACAAAAACAAACTGAACGAACATGCGTTCGAAGAACTCCTGAAATCCACTCAGGTAATTTGGTTTTTGTCTATATGTGTCACCAACCTCATATATGTATCACATTTGAGTTTGTGTGTGAATACTACTATGATATGTTTTACTAGGAAGCGATTGTTCTGCCCCCTTGGGTTGCACTTGCCATTCGTTTGAGGCCTGGTGTCTGGGAATACGTCCGTGTGAACGTCAATGCACTAGTTGTTGAGGAGCTGTCCGTCCCTGAGTATTTGCAATTCAAGGAAGAACTTGTCGACGGAGCGTAAGTTTTAATCTTTTATGTGTTACAAGAATAGGCTATAAATTCATTGTCTCAATGTTAAGTGTGTGCTTTTCCCTGATGCAGCTCGAATGGAAATTTTGTTCTTGAGTTGGATTTCGAGCCTTTCACTGCATCCTTTCCTAAACCAACCCTCACCAAATCTATTGGAAATGGAGTTGAATTCCTCAATAGGCACCTCTCTGCCAAAATGTTCCATGACAAGGAAAGCATGACCCCGCTTCTCGAATTTCTTCGCGCTCACCATTATAAGGGCAAGGTAATTTGTTAGTCCCATTCATTGATAGGTTTAATTTGTGCATGTTACTTTACCTATTAGAATAGTCAGTCAGAAGCGGATCCAAAATTTGAAGTTTATGGGTTCCAATAACGATTCCGAGTTAACATAAACTAATAATTGGCTTCGACGTGAAATATTTATAGATATTTTGTGAGCTCTAAGTACAAATACAGCAACTGAATCGTGGACCGGATGACTGATGAATATGTCTAAAGGATTGCTTTTTTTTATTACTGTACACAGACAATGATGCTGAATGATAGGATACAGAATTCGAATACTCTTCAAAATGTCCTAAGGAAGGCAGAGGAATACCTCATTATGCTTCCCCCAGAAACTCCATATTTCGAATTCGAACACAAGTTCCAAGAAATTGGATTGGAGAAGGGATGGGGGGACACGGCGGAGCGTGTGCTAGAGATGGTATGCATGCTTCTTGATCTCCTTGAGGCTCCTGACTCATGTACTCTTGAGAAGTTCTTGGGGAGAATTCCTATGGTTTTCAATGTGGTTATCCTTTCCCCTCATGGATATTTTGCCCAAGAAAATGTCTTGGGTTATCCCGACACCGGTGGCCAGGTGCATTACCTAAAATCATTATTGTTAACTATATTTCGAATGCTTATTTCCATAAATGCTAAGGTCCTTCACCCCTTGATGTGTAGGTTGTCTACATATTAGATCAAGTTCCCGCCTTGGAGCGTGAAATGCTTAAGCGCATAAAGGAGCAAGGACTTGATATCGTCCCGCGTATTCTTATTGTTAGTATTTCCTGTACTTGTATTTACTGAGGAGTGAGGATTATACCTAATTTCTCTTCATTTTAACTACTGATTTGCTGTTATTCTCAGGTTACTCGTCTGCTGCCCGATGCAGTTGGAACCACTTGTGGTCAGAGGCTTGAGAAGGTGTATGGAACAGAGCACTCACATATTCTTAGGGTCCCTTTTAGGACTGAGAAGGGCATTGTTCGCAAATGGATCTCTCGCTTTGAAGTGTGGCCATACATGGAGACATTCATTGAGGTGACAAAAGCTTCATTGTATTTGTCTAGCTTCCGATACGTATTTCAGAACAATTTGCTAATTATTAACACTTTGGTTTTTCATACTTCAGGATGTTGCAAAAGAAATTTCTGCAGAACTGCAGGCCAAGCCAGATTTGATAATCGGAAACTACAGTGAGGGCAATCTTGCTGCTTCTTTGCTAGCTCACAAGTTAGGCGTAACGCAGGTCTATGGGTGTTTTTCACCTCTTATATATCTGATTGCATTTCCATTAGTTTGGAGCTAAGAGTGCTAAATTGTTTTCCTTTTCATTGTGTTATTTGCCTTCTGCAGTGCACAATCGCTCATGCGTTGGAGAAAACAAAGTATCCTGATTCCGACATCTACTGGAAAAAATTTGATGAAAAATACCATTTCTCGTCCCAGTTTACAGCTGATCTCATTGCAATGAATCACACTGATTTCATCATCACCAGCACCTTCCAGGAGATAGCAGGAAGGTATGAACATCAATTTGCTTTTATTGAAGTTTATATTCTTTTTTTCGGTGCTTAATCCTTGTCGATTTTTCCAGCAAGGACACTGTGGGACAATATGAGAGCCATATGGCATTCACAATGCCTGGATTGTACAGAGTTGTTCACGGCATTAATGTGTTCGACCCCAAATTCAACATTGTCTCACCTGGAGCTGATATTAACCTCTACTTCTCGTACTCCGAAACGGAAAAGAGACTTACAGCATTTCACCCTGAAATTGATGAGCTGCTGTATAGTGACGTTGAGAATGACGAACATCTGTAAGTTTCTACATTAGTGGTACATGTCTGTTACTTATTTATACGACAGAGACGTATTCAAGATTTAAATTCTATGGGTTCCATCATTTATGGTTTTTAGCATTGCACCTATTACATTTTAAAAATAATGAGTTCATATAGACTACTTTTTGCATATTAGTGATTTTTTATACATAAATTTATGCTCCGCGTCGAAAGTACTCGGTATTGTAACGTTGGATCCGCCCCGGGTAGATGAGCTTGTGCTAAACAGGTTCTGCTTTTTTTGCAGGTGTGTGCTCAAGGACAGGACTAAGCCAATTTTATTCACAATGGCGAGGTTGGATCGTGTGAAGAATTTAACCGGACTTGTTGAGTGGTACGCCAAGAATCCACGACTAAGGGGATTGGTTAACCTGGTTGTAGTTGGCGGAGACCGAAGGAAAGAATCCAAAGATTTGGAAGAGCAGGCAGAGATGAAGAAGATGTATGAGCTAATAGAGACTCATAATCTGAATGGCCAATTCAGATGGATTTCTTCCCAGATGAACCGAGTGAGGAACGGTGAGCTCTACCGATACATTGCTGACACTAAGGGAGCTTTCGTGCAGCCTGCATTCTATGAGGCTTTCGGTCTGACTGTTGTTGAGGCCATGACTTGTGGTTTGCCTACATTTGCGACTAATCACGGTGGTCCAGCTGAGATCATCGTTCATGGAGAGTCCGGCTTCCACATTGATCCATATCACGGTGAGCAAGCTGCTGATCTGCTAGCTGATTTCTTTGAGAAATGTACGAAAGAGCCTTCACATTGGGAAACCATTTCGACAGGCGGTCTGAAGCGCATCCAAGAGAAGTAAGCTACTTTTTCTCGACACAAGTTCGGGATTTCAGGCATAGTTGATTGATATTTTATCGCGTTTTTACTACTATACAGGTACACTTGGCAAATCTACTCAGAGAGGCTATTGACACTGGCTGCTGTTTATGGGTTCTGGAAACATGTTTCTAAGCTTGATCGTCTAGAAATCCGTCGGTATCTTGAAATGTTTTACGCTCTCAAATATCGCAAGATGGTGAGTTTTGTGTTTACGATACAATTACATTCTCTTAGAGAGGGTCATTAGTGTTGGAAATTTTCTAATGAAGCTTTTTTCTTGGTTTTTCCTTTTAGGCTGAAGCTGTTCCATTGGCTGCTGAGTGAATGAAGGTGTGCCTGCTTTTCTTTGAATAAAAATGAAGTCTTTGACAAGAAGAGGCTTCTGTCTAGTGTTTCTTTTTCCCATTTAGTATGTCACCCCCACCCCCACCCCCACCCCTTTGCTTTATGTTGTACTTTCATTTGATCTACATTTTGTCCTGCCAATGTTGGTTGGAGAATTTGAGCTGTTAGTATGAATAAGAGATCAAAATTTCAATCTGTAAGTTGTCATCAAGAAACATTGTTTTGGTTTGCCTATAGTCACTTTCTATGAGTCATTCATTATAGTCACAATCTATGTTGCTCAGACTCTTCAAAAATGTTGATGGTTGTGTGTTGAATACTCCATAGTGTATTTTGGAGAA
The DNA here is from genome assembly GCA_029582245.1 of Solanum etuberosum. Taxonomy (NCBI): domain Eukaryota; kingdom Viridiplantae; phylum Streptophyta; class Magnoliopsida; order Solanales; family Solanaceae; genus Solanum; species Solanum etuberosum. Next base: position 16,336 of record JAJONR010009675.1, read on the forward strand.
TTTGACACGGGTGTGGCAACAATTTTGAAGAGTCAGAGCAATACAGGTCACAAAACATAACTCTAACATTGCAGAATGATGAAATTCCCATACTATCTAGCAAAGATCAGTTACACAATCAATGACAAATCTTTTTAACAGCCTTGAATAGAGCACTATAAGTTTGCATATAACAACATACTGGTGTGATTCCACGAGTGAGTTTCGAAAGAGTAGAGTGTATGCGGACCAGAAGTTGTTTTCAAATAATCACTCAGCTCAAGAAAAGCAATGGACCAAGTGAGTTGAGTTTCGAAAGAGTAGAGTGCATGCAGACCTTAATAGGACCATATGTGAGGTGGAGAAGTTGTTGTCGAGTGAACACTGATGGCACAATTAGTTTGCATATATTTTCTAAAAGAGAATACAATCATACATATGGATAACAATCATCCTCTACAACAACATTTCACTATAACGATTAAATTTTTCTTGAATCGATTTTTCATGTTATGTTATACTATACGTTATCTATAACAACATTTCCCTCAAGGACGAGTCAAGAAAATATACAGACAAACGATGTTATTATGGAAAAAGTAAAAAAGTATTTGGATTAAATTTGCATTTTCAAAGTAGAGAACAGAGATTGCAGAAAGGTCAGAAGACTTTAGCAATAAATTCTTACATGCATGTAACACAAATGTAAGTTGTTACAACTTTTTCAGAGAAAAATAATGTAAACATTTGACATAACTAAACTAAGATACAAACAAATTACTGACACAATTATGGCACATGTGAACTTTACCTTATTTAATTTGGTAGCAGAACATAAAAAGACTTATAATAAGCTAGCTGTAAGTTTTTGGTCAAAAGAAATAGAAATAAAGAATCGTACTCTGCTATATGAACTCTCATTGATTATGTTATTTTATTTGAAACGCGTCATATTCAATATTCTTGTATTTATTGTAAATATTCATTATGAATTGACTAACTATACGCTTGTTGTCAACTTGTTGCAACCTTCGTTGTTTATTCAGATTTGAAATCCGCAATGTGAACATTCTCAATCCCTAGCGAGTGAGAAAATGCAATGGATTGTTTCAATACCGATTCGAATTGTTTTTTTCTTTTATTGAATTGATCCCACCAAAACAAAATTCATTTGATTGATACATGTACATACACCTAGCCATTCAACATAAAATTTAAGATATTTCATCGAATCATGGAATGAAGAGATTCTACTTGTCTCCTGAACGAAATTCTTGGAGAAAAAAATCTTCCTCTTCCTTATTATTTCTATTTTTTTTGAATTTATTACTTTTTTTCTTTGGTCTACTATATATTTATCACTTTATTTGAACCCGTCGCATTTCAATATCCTTTTATGTGTTGTGAAAATTCATCGTGAATTGACTAGCTTTCCACTTGTTGTCAATCCTATTGCCACCTTCATCCTTTATTTGAATTTGAAATCGACAAAGTGAACATTCTCAATCCCAAGCGAGTGAAGTCTGCTATACGAACCAAATTGACATAATTTAGTCTTATAAAATCTTCATTTTATTCTTAATGACATAATTTTACAACCACGAAGAATGATATTGCATGTTTCCGAACACAAATTCAAAAGTCCTTTTATCTTAAATTACGTATTCAGTCAAACACATTCATACAAAATGTAACAATGGAATAGAAAGATGAATTGGGTCATAGGTCCATCCATTGGGCCTAGCCCAAACAGTTGGGCTTATATAGACGATGAATATGATTTGGATCATTAGTCCATTATTGTGCTCGAAACCAAATTAAATCAACCAATCTCAAATAAATACTTACTCGCACTCAATATTTACGTCAGATTATATAAATTTACTATAATAATTATTTTGGATGTCTATAAGACATAAAATTGTCATGTAGGATGTCACATAAGATAAATATGTCAGTTTGTTCAACTTATAAATTCAGATGAACTCGTAATATGTCCATGTACATAAGATTTGGGGGGGTTTACAAGGACATTGAATTGAGTACATTTTTTGCTATGTATGGAGTGTGGGTTTAATTTGACTTACAAAGAATGTTTCTAAGATTGTGAATCATGTGTTGCTCACATGGCTATTCTTGAGTACTACCATGTGTGTGGCATCTTCAAGGCTTGAGAATCTTGACCAAGGAAAAACAATCTAAATTATATTAATATCCGAATGGGACCAGTGTTTCTACTTTTCCGTTGAGAAGTTGTCTTGTTAAAAGTAAGAGATGTCATGAACGATGAAGGTTATAAAGAATTGATTTGTACATAGAATGATATTATTTTTAGGAAAAAAATACGACTCAACTTCTCAACTGGAGTTAACGGTGAGACTTGTTGATGTGTTGAAACATAGGAATCTGAAGTCGTATGACCTACTACTAAACATAACATATATAGTTGTCTCTGAATAATAAAAATTTATCGCTAATCTTATTTAATAATGATAGAAGAATATTTTTTTAATTAGTGAGTAATATTTTAGCATAGAGAGGTTACCCCTTCTAATGAAATCAGATAAAAAATCAAATCAAAAGTTCCAAATTAAAAAGTCATCTTTTACTCTCTTTTTTCCAAATATTTTTTTCCAAATAATTAGCCAATTATGATAAGCTTTTCTTTTTTTTCTTCTTCCATTTTGGTATTTTATTTATTTATTCAATATTATTAAAAACTATCAATGGCAGAGCCTTAGATAGGACAGATTCTTCAAGGAATTAATTCATTTCATCCATAATATAATATAATGCAAATATTAACAATCCAACAAAAGTTATTTGGAGGGGAAAAAAAGAGAATCCTTCAATAATTTTCTATTTAGAACATGAATGAAATACCTTTTCAATTATTGATACATGATCAAAAGGTTACGAATTTAAGTCGTAAAAATAGCATCCTGCATACGTAAAGAGTTAATGTGGTGTAGCAAGTTTAGTGCGTCAAATTGACTCTTTTTTTATTTAGGAAGGATAGTATTTTTGATCTTCTCAGTTATTGATAAAATTTGATTTTGGTCTTTATAATGTATGATATTATGATTCAACACATTTATGAATTAAATGTTCAAATTTCTATAAGCAAAACAAATATTTTTATACTATATTAAAAGGAACCTTATAAAACAAGAGATCAATCTTGAAAATGGGATATTAAGATTAACAATATTTATCATGTTTAAGTTCATCTAACCTATTACCTACAAGTATTCATCACTTCTTTTTTGTTCTTATCCTAAAACTTAACTTTGCTTTGATTTTCAATAATTATAGTGTTCTTCACTCTACATGAATCTCTTTTCATTGAACTAATTCAATGAATTACATTATGAACTTAAATGGAAATATAATATAATATGGACTATGGGGTACTTTTCATATATAACTTTCCTTATTCCTAAAAAAAGCCATATATACATTGCACAAAGATGAAAATAAATAAACCTTCCATGATCACTATACACTAGCTCTATCCCAATTTATATGACACATTTTTCTTTTTAGTCAGTTCTATAAAGAATGACATATTTTTATATTTAATAACAATTTAACTTTAGAATGTTAATTTACCCTTAATGAGATAATTTATAGTCACACAAATATATATGGCTTATTTTAAACCACAAATTAAAAAAATCAGTCCTTTTCTATCTTAATTAATTAATTTTGTATCAAGTTAAACAATATCACATAAATTGAAGCGAAAGTAGTATATTTTTTATTTTTAAAAAATAACTCTTGATTATCTCTTGTCTTTTCTGGTTTTTTGGGATAATAACACTTTGGTCCCTAAATTATTGGTAAATCCCTCTTTTGGTCCTTATGATATATATATATCATATATGACTAGGTATATTTAACTTTCAATTAGTTAAAATATGTTTTTGGTCCCTTCATTTAGAAGATATGTCATATTTGACTATTTATAGAATTATACATATTATCGATAAATATAAAGTAATGATCAAGATAAGCTGGTATGAGTAATTAAGTAGTGACATGAAAGGTTAATAATTAGTAAATTTGTGAATATTCATGAGTAAGAAATTAATTTAAAACCGAACAAGTCGACTAACTGAAGGTTTAATATATTTAGTCAAAATCGCAGGAACTAAATGTAGAATTTACCAATAATTGAAGTATCACAAACGTTTAAAAATGTTGTTATAACGAATTAATATTAGAAGAACTCGTAGACGACTTTTATATAATAAATTAAAAGGAGTTAGTATTTGTTTACAAGTTCAATATAATTTCTTTGATTGATTAATTAATTAATTAATTAATTAGAATAGATCTAATTATTCCTATGATTATTTAATTAATTAATGAGAGTTGATCATTCTCTCAACAAAATAAATAAATAAAAGAATCTAGGTCTTTATCACCTCTACTAAATTGTCTTCATGCAAACAAAGCTACTTAAAAAGGAAATTCCTTTCAACTAATGTTTTTTTTATAATTTTAAAAAATATCCATAGCTAATCAATCTTTTAATTAAGATTATAAATATGAAAATAAACAAAAGCTAAAAAGTAATCAATTGGAAATCAGGACGCAACATGCATGCACCTAAGTGTGTATTATAGGAAGCACCGCCTTCAGAAATAAATTTTATAATAAACAACTCTAAATTAAATCGAATCTCAATATAAATACCAGACTCCTAACAAAAAACTAAAAAAAGTATGTAACATAAGAGTCAATTAAATGAGAAAAGAAATATGGGACAACATAATCTAAAGTTTACTAAATATAAAATATTACACTATGTGTTATGGTAGCGAAAAATTGGGATTTTATGTAAAGGGAGTAAAAAATATAGATCGTTACACTTCAATTCGAATTTATGATCTAAAATAATTTTTGAACCGCCCTTTGCAACTACACTAGATTTTTTGTCATGATAAGGAGATTAAAGGGGAAAAAATCATTTTTACCCCATTGGGACACAATATAATTTTAAAAAGTGATTCAGTTGAACTCCCTTATTTGAAACTAGCTATACTCGTACATCCTAAATATTTACTTTTCATCTTTTTATATTTCAATAGAGAAAGTTATTTGATATATTTATTGATGACATATATAATATATATTTGATAAAATAATTAAAGTACCAGCTAACAATTGATAAATTAATCGAAAAATGCACACAAATTAATGCAAACACCACCTTATATTAAAATTAAAATAAATATTTGAGGCACATATTTCTGCAGTATAGCTTCTTCTGAGACCAATACAACTTTAATTTTAATTTTAATTTGGTAGGTAAGCTAAATTGAAACAAACAAGAAAAACTTGTAAATAAAAAAATAGGTTGTTGGCCTTGAAATTCTTAAACATTGCATATAGTCATTAAAAACAAGAAAATATTATTGTGGACAAGTGTCCCAAACCACCAAAATTCGAGGAAAGATTTGCAATTGGATATTTGAACCAGAAATCTCGATTTGAGCTTTGATTATAGAGTTGTTTTTTGGGTAGAAAATAATTACTTTCTTAGATTAAATTTAAATTAATCAAACTCCAAAATAAATATTAAAGACAATGAAAATAATTTAAAATACTTGAACTTCTAGTTTGAATAAATTAATTCGTACTAGCAATTAGTATACTACTAAATTATTAAATTCCTAATTAGTTGTCAAATGTAATTACATGGAGCTTTTGACAACTTTACCCCCTAATTCGATTAATAAAGTATATTTTCTTTTTCTTTTTGATAATTTCATTAATCATTCAATATTTTTTTTATATTTTTTTTATTGGGTTAAGGAGAAAGAAAAACTAGAGATGGAATTACAAGGTGAGAATAAAAAATATATAATTATTATTTTGTAATTAAAAAGTAATTTATTTTTTGTCTATATATCACAAAAAATAAAAATAAGTACTATAATAATTGTGGTTCCAAAAAACCATGTACAAAATTACTCAATTTATGTCGTTCTATCTTTTATATTTCAAATTAAAGAACTGACATTTTTTACATGGAAAAAATATCATTTTTTATTTTACTTTTAAGAGCATATTTTTAGAGCCTAAAAATTCTTAACACTTGTTGATGGTCTATCGAAAAGAGTCTTTCTATCTCTCAAATTAGGGGGCAAGGTGTATATACACACTACTTTATTCATAATCTACTAGTACAATTACACTAAATGTATTATTATTATTATTATTATTATTATTAAAATTTCTTAACTTATTTTGAAAATCTAAATATTTTTTCTTTTTAAATTTCATACTCAGTCAAATAAGGAAAAATGACTCACGTACCACTTGAATTGTCAAATAGTCAAACCCTTAAAACCTTTCTTCAAGTTCAAGATATGACGAGTCAACATCAAGGTGTCAAACAACTCCGTCGATTATTTATAGGGTGCTAAAAAGGGTCCAAAGCCACAGCTGGTTTTTAATTTTGCTGCCACAAAACTTGGCACCAATTGTAAACACTAGCAAGGCCCCCCTCCCAAGGGTTAAAAGCAATTCAATCTATTATTTTTATTATCAATTCCATTTTGTATGATACATCATCTTGTTTAATATAATCTAAAAAAAAACAATATTGTACCTTTTTATATTTTTAAAAATAATTTAGCTTCAATTATTTTATTTTACTTTACTGAAATGATTTATAGCGAAAATTCAATATTTAAGCTCAAACATTCAATTTTTAAGATTCTCAGCAACGAACTAGTATTATTAAAATTATGGATTCAAATCTAATATTTATTGATTCTTTCATAGATTTGTACATATTTATCTATACTCTTCATAAAAAAAATATTATGGATTCAGCTTATCGCGGATCTTCAAATTTTATGGGTTCAATATTTAAATTTCTTAGCGTTGAACCTGTTTTATTTTTAAAGTTATGAGTTCATATTTAGTATTTATTGGTTTTTTTGTAAATCTATCTTCCGATGTAAGTTTATGTTGCGCATCAAAAGTGTTGAACTCATATGAACCCGATACTGATATATTAGATTCACCCTTGAATTCAACTGAACCCATAGCCAAAAAGCGGCATCTGCCTTTGACTTTCACAAGCCTTTTGATCTAATGTAAATTACATGCACACGATAAATTAAAGTAAAATAGAAAAAGTTAATATTTTAAACTATAATCATATGAATAATCTGACTAATTTAGACTCATGATATAATATTCAAAACTGACTGATCCAACTAATTCAGACTCGGGGGTCCACTTAAAAGTTAAAAACCCCACATAGGCTCAATGTTACTATACATATAGTTGTCCCAAAGTCTTTAAACTCCCTTTATATATGAACCTTCCTCCTTCTTTCACCCAAAACACCAACTCTCTTTCATATTCAATTTTTAAAAAATACAAAAACCCTTTCTATCTTCTCATAGTCATGACCAAAGGAGGCAAACTCACAAAAATCAAATTAGTCTTGAAAAAAATGCAATCTTTCAAAATTGGTCGTGTCAATAGCATCAACAACACAATCATGTTGGAAAACAATGCATATAATTCATACGACGACGATAACAACAACAACAACAATAACTTACACCCCGTCTACGTTGGAAAATCGAGACGTAGGTACCTAGTTACCTCCGATGTTATCGATCACCCTCTTTTTCGAGAACTTATCGAAAGGAGGACAAGTGATTCGGAGGAATATGTTAGTGTTGGATGTGAAGTTGTTTTATTTGAACATTTGTTATGGATGCTTCAAAATGCTGATCCACAACCCGAGTCGATGGATGAGCTCGTCGAGTTTTATTCATGTTGATTGATTCAGAATGAACGTGAACTTATTAATTTTATATATATATATATATGCATACATTTTGAATATTTTTTTTCTTCTTGCGTATGTATAAGTAGTTTTGAGTGATCAAAAGTAATCAGTTCAGTTGAATCTATTGAATTCATAGTTAGTGAGTTTTTTTTTGTTTTGTTGTTGTTATTAGATTTGTTAATTTGATTTTGATTAATTAACATGAATGTTCAAAAGGATGTTCTCACAATAGAGGGAAAATTAAGACTAATTATGGTTAATTACTTATTGTTTCTTCAATGTATGTTGTTGTTGCATTCTTTAATATGTGCATTTATTCTTATTCAATTTTAATGTAAAAATTTCCAGCCTTCATCTTTTTCTATCTGGTATTAATATTCATCTTGAAGTTTTGTTCTTTTTTTAAATAATAAAAAAAAAAGTTCTCTTTGGGGACCTAGCTAGTAACATGGATAAATGTTGCCTGTTGGCAATTTTTCAAAAAGAAAAGAAAAAAAAGAAAACGCAATCTGATACACAAATTATTTTATATTTATAAAGTGTAATATAGGCAGATTATCCTAACACAAGGGTCACTCGTTGATTTTATAGCTCAAATCTGTAATCTATAAATCATATGAAAATAACTTTATTTTTTACTTCAAGATAAGTGTTATCCTTTTTAATTATCACGAGAAAAGAATATTTATTCTACTTAATCATCTAAAAAATAAATACTGGGCCATTTTTCAAATTTTACGTAAATATAAAATACTTTATGTATTAGACTATCTAAATAAATTTTGAAATTAGGGGTGGAGAGGTCCCAAAAAAACTACTCATCTACCAACATCATAAGTCATAAATAGCAAAAAACTAATTAAGTGGAGTAGACATTATGCTAAATTTTAGGATCTAGCTGTACATATTAGAGGTGGTAGACATTACTCTTCTACAAGGTGCAGGGGTCTCATCTCCCAAAAGTTTCACTATACATATGTATTTTTTTTCTCACTCGATAATCGATATTTTTATTGATGTCTAGTTAAATTTATATTGACAGTAAATTATTTTTTAATTTATATTCAGTATGATTTAAACTTGAGACTTTTAATTACGAATGAAGAAGTATTTATCGTTACACCATAATTCTTCTTGATACTGAATATTACTTTCATCTTTTATGAGAACGGTATTTAGTTGGACACAAAGTTTAAGGCAAAACAAAAGATATAAATAAACTATAAATATAAATATTTGTGTAGTTATAAACCATCTTATATATGATAAATGAGAAGTTAAATCATCTCAAAATATAAAAAGATATTTCAATATTTCCATTTATGTGATGCATTTTAATCAGACATCGAATATACGAAAGAAAGTCTTTTAAAATTTATGCTATAACAAGCTATAGATATTTGAGTAATTATAAATTATTTTCTCGAGATTAAATTGAGAAATGCATAATAGGGCATTAATTTCAAATAAGAAGTAAAACACATGAACTTGTATTATTGACAGATTCAAAATTTGAAATTTCTGAATTTTGGGTTCAGATATTTTGTAGTTACTAGATCCTAAATTTATAATTCATACATATTAATTCAATTATTTTTCAAAAATAAATATAAAATTTGAGTCAAAACTAATAAATTTTGTTGAAGCATCGTAAGCGGTATGTTATATTACACTAACACTACTTGTACAAAATTTTACGTACATTACTAGTGGTGGAGCTAGAAAATAGATTACAAATTTTATTGAATATTCTCTCTGTCTCTAATTACTTGTCCACTTTTGAATTGACACACCTATTAAGAAAGCAATTATTGACATAGTGAGTTTACCATTTTACCTCTATTAATTATGAAGTGGATGGATTAAAAATTTAAGATTTTCAAGAAATTCTACCTTTTTTAAAGTAATTAATCGAGGGTATAATAGGTAAAATTATTTTGTTCTTTTTTGATTTGTCAAAATGGACAAGTAATTAGGGACAACTATAAAAAGAAAAGTGGACAAGTAATTAGAGGCAGAGAGAGTAATAATTTTGGTCCAAATAAACCGTTAAAATTCAATACAAAACTCATAAATTTTAAATTTCGATTCTGTTTTCGTATGTCACTATTTGACATATAATGAGTCGTTGATTCCTTAAATTTAACGTACTACAGCTGTTTTTGGGTCACAATCTTAATGTTTTGTCTTCCACGTTCCTTGTTTTTATATACAAAGAAAAATATTGGGCTCTACTTTGTACTCACTTTTTTTTATGTAAATAAATGATGATCTGTCAAAAAAAAATTAAAAAAATATTCAACCACATATTTCATCTGATCCAATTTAAATGACATAATTCGAAGTTCAAAAGTTAAATACGAAAAAAATTGATCGCGATTTATTAGTATGAATTTAAATATTTTAAATTGATAATTTTGTGATTTATCGTATTTTTTTTATGTAATTGTGTAATTATTTTTCAAAATCTTAAAGATTCATGGCTAGAAACAGAGATTTTTTGTCACCGCGAATAATTGAGAAAATTTGTGTTATCTAGCTCACTAAAAAAAAAATGTGTGCTCGTTATAATATTGAGAAGCTTCTTAATTTTTTTCGTGTGAAAATACTAATATTTATTTTAACTGATTCAATCAAAATATCTGTAGGAATAATCATTCGTCATTTTTCAGTGAAAAATTTTAATAGTAAAATAATAAGTAATTTTTATAGTAATGATCAGAGGCGGGCACACATGCATAGTAAATGGTGCACGCGCATCCATTAACTTTAGAAAAAATCATGTATATATATGTATATCTATCTTGGAAAACTGACAGAAATTGGGATATAATTAATTGTGCACCCATGAGAAGCATAGGAGCGTCTCGTGCCACTGATACAAGCAAAAGATACTACCTGTGAGACCAAGGTTTGAATCCAAATAAAGCCATATTTTGTTGTTTTTATTTTAAGTTTAAATTGGTGCACCAAAGTCTTCAAATTCTGAATTCGTCTTTGATCATGATAGAATGTCCAAATACAAAATCAAAATAAAAAATTTGACAGTTAAAATTTAAATTATGTCATATAAATTATGATAGAAAGTACTATTATTTCACTTTGTAAGTTTGAGTTTCAGAGAAGCTATATATATATACTTTAATTTAAACTTGAAGAACAAGAGTGCTTTTTAGTGACAATATTGTAAAGGAAAAATAGAATTAAGGAATTGCAAGTTGTGAAAAAATATAATGATGATGAATAATTGACATTTAGCTACTTTAGCTAGCTTAGCATGTAACTTAGATATGATATTCTCCAATAGCAACTATTAATATCCTCAAATCTTTATATAACAACGTTATCATCATCAAATAATTCTTTTTCATTTTTTTTATCTTAATAAATAGAGTTATCTGATATTTATTATGGGAGACTCAAGCCCCGCATACTGTTCTTAGGGTAATCTAGTCGAAGAGTAAATTATCACTCATCCTGCTCCCCACGAAGCGGTAATGCGACCAAACCTAGGAAATTAAGAGATGGTAATAATTATATTCTAACATGTACATTCCAAGCAAAGTAAGTAGAATATTATAAAAGTGCAAGTAGAATTTTTGTATGACAACTAAAAATGTTCAATGAGTACTAAGTAAGTGAAAAGTTGAACTTATAGATAACAATATTTTTTAAATAACTATTTGAGGAAGTGTGAGTTTTTTTTCTTCTAGATTGTTTGTGTTTTAAGTCGAAACTCTTTCAGAAAGAATATATCTAATTAGCTCACTTCTAAAGTTAGGTAAATATATATACACTTTATTTTCTTCGGATCTTACTATGTATATTATTATTCTTGTAATTGAGAAAGTGTAAAGTTATATATCTCCATAATAAATATCCCCAAATAAAATATGCACTTTTTTATTTCTTTATAAATTAGGTTTGAGGTATCTTGATTATATTACATGTTTGTCTCAATTTATAAACTTTTACACTTTTGTCAGCAATTGGTGGGCTAGCTATAAGTTGTCTATATAATAAGTTAGTCAATGTAAAGTAAAATAAATCTTTAATGGATTAACCTACTTTATTTGCAACCCCCACATATGTATAGTTGTGTATATAGAAGTATTTTTTAATATCATATTTGGTTTTTCAATAGTTGTATTTTTGTATGAATTAGCAACGAACACATTTTATATCTTGTTAATTCTATTTAGCGAAGAATTATTAAAAGTTATGTTTATTATGAGAAATTTAGCAATTTGAATAGGTGTATGGAGAGATGAAATCTATAGAGTTAAAAAAAAACATGAAAGCACTATGTTACATCAATGTCACTGATAGGGTTGTTGATGGTTATGGTTAAAAAATCAAATCGAACCGCAATCCGAACCAAACCGATTAAAACACTGATATTTGGTTTTGTGTGGTTAGTTTGGTTTTAAATTTTGAAAACCGATATTACTTGGTTTGGTTTTGGTTTTACTTAAAAAAACAACTGCAAAAATAACCAAACCGAACCGATAAATTAGATATACAAATTTTATAATTATTTATATATTATTCATACAAAAATATAAATATTTTTGTTAAATTTTAATTATCTTAAGTCTTTAACTTTACCATTTTCTCAAGTTCAAACACTTAAATTTTAGCCCAACTATTACAATCCTAAGTCCAAGTCCATCAAAATTCATTACTTTAGTCTTAACCTACCCTACCTCACATAAGATTGTCACATTTTCTCTTAATTGAATCACTTTGTTCGTGTAATTATAACTCTAGTATTGCTTAATTGAACCGACAATAGTTTTCATGTGGATTGTTATTGTACTAGGTGTTTGTGTCTATCGAGATAAGTATGTCCTCAAAAAATGTATTACTTTTAAACCGAAAAAATCAGAAAAACGGAACCAAACCGACGGTTATTTTTTTCGTTTGATTTGGTTTGGTTTTAGAAATTTAAAAAACCAACTAGATTGGTTTGGTTTTTGTTTGAACTAATAACCGATCCACACCAAACCACGAACACCCCTAGTCACTGACACTGAAAGACGAAAGTTAGACCTGGGAGTGAATGGAGGAGAAATTTCAGTAGTCTTAGTTGTAAACGGTGGATATCTCGTTCTTTGGACCAATTTATGATAGAATACTAATTTTAATTATAGTTATTGTGATATCTGTCTAATTAAGTACATTTAACCTACAATTAATTATTGAAACATGCACTTTTGATCCCCATACTTATGTATATCAACAAATTTACCATGATCGTCAATTATTTAACTACTTAAATTCTTATTATCACTCTATATTTGACAATAATATAATTCTAAAAAGTATTCCAAATATAACATATTTCCACATGAAGGAAATCAAAACTACATATTTCAATTAATCAAAGATTAAATGTACTTTTCCAAATAGTATAAAAATTAAAATTTAGCAATATTCGATAGTAGCAAAAGTTATAATTCCTAAAAAAAAAACAGTTAAATAATTTATGATACTAATGACTGGAGTAGTTGGAGATGCTTTTTTGATTATTTTTTTGTCAAACATATATTTTTGGTTTTGTACCTTTGTTTGTTGTTAGAAAGAAACTCTCATTACACGTTTGAAAAAATGTTTTTATAATATAGTTAGGGATATATATTTGTTGATTAATTAATTTATTTATTTTTGAAAAGTGGAAGACAAAGAATATAATTTAGTACATGTATTGAACAGAAGAAAGGCACTTCTATTATCTTTAAAGCAACTTGTTTAAAGGATATAGTAGTTTAGGTGCATCTACCATTTCTATGAGTTAAAATACTAATTAAATAATTATATCAAGAGAATGTAAGAGAGTTTTTTAAAAGTTTATTTGGTGTTGAATTAAAAAATTGTTTGTTTGATGATGCACACTATAAAAATTAAAGGATATGATTATGAAGTGAGGTTGCGGTTGCGGTTGCGGTTGCGGTTGATAGAGATGATTAATGATGGTAATTATATATATTGTATTGATTAAAAATGATGATCGTGCTGATAGTAATAGATAACAACAAGAGGTGGTTATTAGTGTGATTAACGACGAATAAGCTACGGATGGACGATGTGATTTATGATGGTCATGATGGTGTATGTTGTTGGTGATGGTTGGTCATACATGGTGATTTTGTGGTGGTATGATTGTGCAATTGTAGCTAGATTGATGGTAAAACGCTACGTTATCATAATAAAAAATGAACAACGTTATTAATGATTTTAAGATTTTATAAATTTGAATGATTTAAACCTAATAAGGTTAAATTAGTAATTGTATAAAGAAAATAAATGTCTCAAATGGTCGAAGATTTAAATGATTCCGATTCAGATTTTCATTAAGTTAAAACAAATAATGAATTAGAAAATTACTAATGTAGAAAAATATTTTTATATTTTTAAAATCAATTTAATCATTAATTTGGCAAACATATTGAAGAAAACTTAAGAAGAAAGTCAAGCACCACAATTTTTTGCTATAAATATTATTTGACTTCACAGAATCAATAATGCTGGCTATAAGTGTTCATGCACGGTTGACTTCCTTAAGTTTCACAAAAGTTTTACAAATAATTAAGTCAACGCCTTTGCGGTTAAAGTTTTTCCACTCTTAATTCGAACATTAGATGTTTGAGGTTCGAATTCTGAACATATAAAGTATGTAAATGAAGCATACTTTTCTTTTTAATAAGCATTAAACAATGCGTAATTAGGGCACAATGCAAGTAAGACATCGGGAAGATGTTTGCAATAGATTTTAAAGTGAAGGATGTATTGACTGCAATCACAAAGAAAATATATATGATGAAATAAAAAAATTATTAATGAATATTTGTGATCGAGTACAGCTCTGTTTATCTCTTGGTTATTCTCTCTTTATTCTCCTTGATCCGAGAGTCATAAATAGCATATTTCTTAAACGTATCGAGCAACACTTTGCTTTGAGAAGTGACAATATTTGATGTCTTGATCTTTTTGTGAATACCCAAGATTTTATGTGATATTCTAGATGCGATGTCTTGATTTCTTTATGAATATCCAAGAGTTTATGAGATATTCGAGATGTCTATTCAAGAGAATATATCATGTCTCGTTTTTATAGGTGTGAACTTGAGTTTAACGTAAACTAGCCTCCAAAAAAACCATAAGGAACCTTAGAGTTTGAAATTGAATGAACTCGTCTTATAAAGTCCTATTTTACTAGAATTAGAAAAAGCAAAAAAAACAATGACTCGATCGTGCACATTCTAATGGTAAAAATTTCACGAAATATCATATTCAAATATAAAAAAGTTAAAACTCATTTGTATACAAGAAAAGGAATATGTAACTCCTTTTTTGTATTTTATTCATAATCAAGAAGAAAAAGTATAGTACCATAATTGAATATAATGATATGAGATAATATATTAATCATAGTTATTGTTGAATATAACAAAATTGAAATTGTCTATTTCTTTTTGTTAAAAGAACTTAATTTTGGAAAAGAATATTATTAGGACAGCCCACGAGTAAGTGGGCCAAGTAATCTAATTTAAGCTTTTTCTAATGGGCCCCTTCTCTTAAGCCCACAAATCCTTGACTAAGTAAAGGCAATCTTGTAGCTCGTGTGGTTTGTCTTCCAAGTTTATTAACCTTTTTTTATATTTTTACGAAAACGTTAGACGACGATCTAAAATTCATCAGTTGTTACAAATGTTAGACGATAGTTCAATTTTCATCGATAAAGATTGAGCAATATATAAGTAAATGTTAGATTTGAGTCAAACGTTATTTGGAAAGGTATTTTCTTATGTACGACTTTTAAAAATAGGAATAAAATCTAAATGATGATTAAAAAAGAAATATTTATGTAAATCAACCATTTTTTTCCTACTACATTTGCGAGAGATTTTCTACTATCTTTATTCTACCTATCTTGTTAAATTGACGAATTGTCAAAACTTGACAGTGCCTTCACTATACATATATTGTTAAATATTCACAAAATTTGACGAATGCCAAGAATTTTCTATATTGTTCGATTGTTTATATGTTCTGTAAGATTGACAAAGCTTGATACAATCTTCATTCTACCTATCTTGTTAAATTGTTCACAAGTCCTATTCGATTTGACAAATTTTGCATGTATTGTTTATGACAGCCTTACATAAAAAAAAATTAAAAAAAACCTCGAATTTGAATTTTGTACAAGTGAAAATCCAAAACACCGATTATATTTCAATTAACGGCCCTAAAAATAAATATTATTATAAAAAATAATCCAAAATTTTAATGTATAGTCATAAGTGGGCCCAAAGTGTTATTTGAACAAAAGAGGCCCAATCCACTGCTCCTCAAACTCTGTGGGCCTATAGAGCTGTTACCAGCCCTATGGCATTTCCCTTTTTCCTTTTTTTCCAATTAAGTCTGGTAAACAACACGAATATCATTAATTTAGGAGTTAATTATTTCTTTTTTTGTGAGTTTATATGTTATTTCAGATACATATAATTAAATGCATCTAAATAAAGAATATAACTAAAAGACACAAATTAAAAAGTAAATCAAGCATATAACAATTTTGGAGTATCTGTCGTATCGCAACTTCCTAAAAAAATCATAATTTTTGTGTATCTGATATGTTCATTCTATGTATCTGAATTGTTCTTGTATGTATCTAATATACTTTCTTCTATGTGTCTAATATATGTACTTAATGATTAGATGTATATGATGTGTTCATTCTATGTATCTGAACTGTTCTTCTATGAATATGATATAATTTCCTTTTCGTATTTGATATGTACTTAATAATTATCCAACGTCTACTTTTTGTGGCGATGAAACGACTCCCTTCTTCGGATTCTTGGGTGCTACTCCCTCTCTACTAGTACGACCATTGAAACATTGAGAGGGGAAGTTTAGGAGAGAGGGAGGGGAAAATTAAGAGAGAGAGAGTGAGCTGATTAGGAGTAAAGACATAAATTATATTGAAAATTAAGTGAGTAGATAATTAAGGGTTTGATTTTAGGTTAATTTTAAGGAGTGATGTATCTCCTTTAAATCTGGTAAAATAATTATTTGATTATGGGATAATAAGTAATTATTTGAAACATAGGTTAAATTAATAGATATGGCATGTATGTATATATGTCTAATTAGGTAGTTTAACCGTAATAGTTTCATTCAAAATATTGCGTCGTATACTTCCCTTTGAAGTCTAGAGACTCTATTGAAACAACATGTCTACCTCATATGGTAGAAATAAGGTCTATGTACATTTCGCTTTCCTCATTCCCCACTTGTAGGATTAGTCTTAATATGTTGTTGTGATGATTTAAATGAAAAAAATAATCCTCGTAAAATAATTCAATAATCAAGAGATCACAATTAACATATATATCATGAATTTGAATTTTAAAAACACATTTGATTATACGAGCAAGCATTTACCACTTTCATAAGTTAAATAAAAAGATGGTAAACAAAAACTATGAAATAAGAATGTGCATGGAGCGAGTGGTTGAGGTCAGAACTCAGAAGTTCGAATTCTGCACCAAATGAATTAAGTCCATTATTTAAGAGGAAAAAGATAATGGACGAATCCATCAACAGTAAGTTTTCATAGACTATAATAACCTAAAATATTGACTCCAGATGAATTTCTCGATCATAAAATAAATGCTAAAAGTGGTTATAAGAAGTTAAAAAGACATAGTGGCCCTCTCCAAAGCTCAATTCATTGTTTTAATTTCCCACTAAACCTACATTAAATCAATTATTGTTTAAGTAGGACTAATATTCTGATGTGAAAGAGATCATTATTTTTGAATAGTGAATTAAAGCTTTAAAATCATATCAATAAATAATCCAAAATTTGCTAAAAACAGAACTAACTACATTATAGTGCAACTTGCTCTATAACAACTTCCATAATTAATGAATCAATCAATATTATTATGATAACACCTTAATTATTAATTGTTGGGATTTTAGCACTCCCCTTTACCCTACTTAGAAGGGAAAAAACAAAGAAATAAAGGTATTGAATTGAATTTGTAATATATCTACATTTAAGATATGTTGAATTTGGTTCCTTTTTAATCAAATGAAATACTTTTTAGATTCTTTTTGTCCCTTCTTTTGACATTTATGATTTCATACTAGTTTTTCTATTGAATAACTCACAAATTATATTCGAGATACCATTATGAAATAGATTTATTTAAAAAATTATATTTTGAGGTACCATGCACAACAGCACGAGCGAGATGCTATATATCAAAAGAAACATCGATAAATTAATTTTTGAATGAGATGCAAGTCATGTCTGATATATACAACCTAGTTATCCTGTCGAATTACTCACAAAATAAATAGACTGGCTATTTGACATTTGATCTCTAATAATAAACTCAATGTATTCATAAGTAAAGTTTAAAAACAATAAAATGTATGCAATACTCCTACTTCTATTCAAATATTCGAGATCAATAAGTTGACGAAAATATAACTCTTCACATCTAGCCCATCAAAGCTTATCTTAAACTAGATTAGTTGTTGCATTTTCTTGATGTTGTATATACGTAAGCGTGATGAAATCAGTTCATAAAAATATGATTTATTAATTTTTAAAATTTTGGTGGTATAGCTTAACTTAATATGGTCTGTTCATTCAATTTATTTAAAATTGAGTTGATATATTAGCTCAAATAAATCCACAAATATATCGTCCAAGCTTTGTGCTCAATTCTTTCAATCAATTGATTTACGCAAATAGCCTCTTTTTAAAATGTGTTATAAATGTCCATAAATTACAAAGAAATAAAAAATGGTCATTTATTAAATAGTTTGTTTTCAAAAACGAACAACTAACAAAAAAATTTGCCTTTCTTGGTGTTGCTTTCTTAAGTCAATTTTTTTAAATTAAAAAAGCAATTGATTACTCAATTAGTTATTGCATTTTTGTGCCCTAAATGATGAGTGAGTTGGATTTAAGTGTTCTCAATCGAATAAATTCATATACTTTGAGGTAGTAAGATAAAGTGTAGTATAGTCTGTTCACTAATAAATCCTGCTAAAAATTTATATTTATATAGCCTATTTTTTTTTTCAATCAGATATGAAGAAAGATAAAAATATTATTAAAATGGATAAGTGTTGATAAATTGATAGTTAAATACAAGTACAAGCAAAGGCCTTTGTATATTTTACCCCAGGAGAAAAGAAATTAAAATAAAATAAAATAATTAAACCTAATTCATAACAACCATCACTAATTATAATACCATGACAGAGTTCAATCCTGATCAATTTGCCACAAAGATCTTTGCTGCATTAAAAAATAAAAAATAAAAAATGTATATTTTAAACTAGTAAAAAAATTAAATTACACTAGGGTGTATTTGGTACGAAGGAAAAGAATTTTGATTTTGACATAAAAATATGATAAAGGGGTGTTTAAAAAATGGATATTGTTTGGATCTATATTTAATTTGAAAAACATAAAAGTTTTCTCATTTCACTTGAAAAATTGGTAGAAATCACTTTTTCAAACTTGAAATTTATCCTAAAATCTTTTATTTTCTTTCAAAAAGTCAATTGAATATATAACCACATGATGTTTCGAAAATTGTTTTTGAGAAAAAGGAAAATAATCATGTCCAAAAAACCCTTAGTCTATTTGCCAAATCAAATACTAAAAATTTGAAAATATTTTTTATTGAAAGGAAAAAATATGACTTTTTATTTATCTTTTCTCGGAAAGTCTATTTGAAATAGTTTTTAAATTTAAAAGAGTGTTAAATATAAAATGAAAAAAAATCAAAAAATATTTTCCTTCGTACTAAACATATCATAAAAGTCAATCAAGTCAGAGAATAATACCTTAGCTTAGTATATATTGAAATCATATAAAATCAAGCCATGATCCCTGCATCTGAATCCACATTAAAAGGTTATTAAATGTTATTTTAAAGAGATTTGACTGTATTCTTCGAATAATCTCAATCACATAAATCCATAACATACGCAAATAAATCCTAAATCAAAAAATATATGAAAAATTATTTAAAGCTTCTTATTAAAGGTAACATAACACATGTTGTTTCTAATCATTTAAATTGCCACCTCGCGCATTCATATCAGATAGTTCCAAAATATATACCTTTCAAAAGATCCAACACACATACTCGACAGTATTTTGCAAAATTCAAGCAACATAACGCGTAACGTAGATCATAAAATTAAACTAAAAGATGGAAATGGAAAGAGGTTTGAATTCTGAACATAAAAAGTATGTAAATAAAGCACACTTTCCTTTTTAATAAGCATTTAACAATGCGTGATTGGGGCACAATGCAAGTAAGACATCGGGAAGATGTTTGCAATAGATTTTAAAGTAACGGATATATTGACTGCAATCACAAAGAAAATATATATGATGAAATAAAAATTTAGGAGAGATCTGATGTTTGTAATAAATAATAATATATATGTTGTTTCTAATCATTTAAATTATCACCTCGTGCATTGTCTGATCAATCACACTGATAACTTCAATAGTTCACTGAAATTTATGTGAATGATCGTGACAGCATTCATATCAGATAGTTTCAAAATATATACCTTTTAAAAGATCCAACACACAATATTTTGATGAATTGAAGGCAATATAACGCGTAACGAAAAATCATAAAATTAAACTAAAAGATGGAAATTACCAGAACCATTGTGATGACTATCAACAGGGAGACATCTTTGATGATTCTCCATACATTGCAACAAAAACTTGAAAGTTTCAATTTCACAAGGAATTGTAAGGCCACCACTATGATCAAATCCAAATTCTTCTTCAACTTTTTCAAGTAACTTTTTGAACAAAGAGTCACTTAAGTAACTTGTTGGAATTATAAATCTTCGAAGTTCTGGACCCACATAAACAGCTAAATATCCTTTCGGGACGCCATGTGGCGATTCAGGGCTTTGACAACTGTCCTCATCTGAATCCCAATACATATTGGAGCTTCGTAGCCTCTTGCTTATAGAAGGGGATATCCCCCCTCCTCTATATGTCTCATTTTTTCGATTATTTATGGACGATCTTGTCCAACCAATTTTCAGGCTGTGGTTTTTTCCCTTAGGGGTAAATGTGACATTTTGCCATTTGTGTAACAATTGTTTGAGTCTCACAATTTGTCTAATTCCTGTCAATTTTGTTTCTCCATGATCTTCCATTTTTACCCTCTTTGCAAAAATAGCCAAAATAATTACAAGATTGATGATGAGGAAATAATCCACACCTGAGGTTGATTATCCTGAAAAAACATATACACTACTATATTTTATAGTAGTGAAAAATTAAAGATTAATAGTAAAATATTATATGGAGTAGTAATATGAAGTTAAAATTTAAGATAGTTATATAGAAAATGATTTTCGTTTTGATGATTTGTTCAGATAAAACACTTTTCTGAAAATGATTTTTGTCGTATCAAACACTAATCTTTGATACTGCAAAATCTCATCATTCGTTCTCGACGTTCAAGATCATGACTTTAATAAAAAAGAATCGATTTAGTTGGAAAAAAACAGGTTATAACAATAAATTTAGTTTTCTAATTGAGAAACATTTAATTACTTGAATGTATAAACAAAATCATTTTCTTATTTCTACTAATGATTTTAACGAAAGTAACAAGAATTTGTATTCTCAATAATATCTTGAGGGATTAGCATTTATCATGAAAATTCCGTTTTCTTTACGATTAATATCTTCTTTCGAAGGCTTTGCTTTTTTTGTTTTTTTTTTTTCAAATTTAACAATTTACATATATGCTAGAGGTAGAAAATTACCAGAATATTGTATATATGCTAGAGGTAGCAAGAATAACAAATCTCCATAATATACATAGAAATTAAATATATGAAAGAATTTTAGGGTTATATATATAGAAGATCATGAAAAAGGCTCTTTGTTTAAGAATTCTTTGGCCTTGGAAGATAGAATTGTATAGATTTATTTTTTCTTCAGAATATACTAAAAATGATATAATTCTGAATTAAAAAAAATATATACAAACTGTATAATACTTCCATGCATGAAAATAGATTTATTATTTTTGCATTTATATATATTCATTCTATGTCGCAATAAATTTCTCTAAAATTTATGGCTTTACTATTTTTTCGTTACTAATTTTCATTTTATCCATTCATATATACCATTTTTAATCTTGTTCATACAATGTTTTTTCTTGGGAGATAGAGAA
>JAJONR010009676.1:0-32422 GCA_029582245.1 Solanum etuberosum
AACTCACAATATATATATATATATATATATATATATATATATATATATATATATATATATTTATTGTGATTACAATTATGAAAGAAAGTCTCATGAACTTTTAAAATATCATGCAAGTAAGTTTTTGTTAAACTCAAGATATCAGTCCAAGTCATTTATATACACAGAGAATGTTAGCACCATTCATCATGAAGACCAATACACTGCATTGAATGAGGATATTAGTCTCAAAGAAATTTTTCAAAGCACTTGGTAACGCAACGCAGGTTAAGTTTTAATACTTCCTGTAACACTAAGTTTTGTTTACTTTGTTATGTCCTAATTTTACTATCTTTAGAAAAATCACTTTTTGAAATGTTCTAAGTATAATACAATTTGACAAAAATAATACTTGGAAAAGAGTCGCCACTTAATTTTTTAAAGAAATTAAGAAAACTTAATTTAAAAAGACACTAACAGATTAAGTCTTTATAAATTTAGAGAAAATGGGAAAGAGGTTCTCATTTACACTTCAAGAAGGTTTTTAAAGCATTTGAAGTGCCCGCTAACACGCGGTTATCCTACGACTTGGAAAAAATGATTTAACATAGAAAATAATAATTTACAATATTTGATTAACTTTGAGAAAATAATTAAATAAATGACACATTTTATTTTATTTTTATTTTTTAGAGAAAGGGACCTAAAATGAAACATTTGAATTAAAATGCAAGTGAATAAAATTTTAACAAAACTAGATTAATTAGAATTTATTTGACTCATTTTTAAAATAATAATTTGTACCAATTTAAACCATGAAAACTATTTTAGATTAATTGAAAAAATAACAAAAGTTTTGACTAAAGATATTCAATAAAAGTATAAGAGTTGATTAAAAATGAAATTTTATGAAAATAAACTAACATAAAGAATATAGTTCATCTTTTGGGAAATTCAATTAAGTTAATTAAAAATTCTAAAGTTAGTATTAATAAAGAAACAAACAATAAATAATCACAATCAAATAATTTAAGAGTAAGGGAGTGATAGAATTTGGGCTTATTGGGCCGGACTTGCTGCTGATTTGGGCTCTTGGCTCAATTCCCGTTTTTGTATACACCTGATGCATATCGGATGTATACAGACTCGTTTTACCGCTTTCAAGACCTGTAGCAGCTCCATTTCAACTTGTTTTTAGCTTTCCTTTGTCCTATTGTATCCGGACACGATAAGAAAGGATTTGGGCCTTTATGGCCCTCTCGAAAGGCGAGGGGAAGAAGATAGGAGTTCATGGGTGAACTCGAACAAATTTCACATGCAACAAAATGGCAAAAAATTAGCATACGACCCAACCAAAACGAATAGGAAAAAAGGATATGCTTATGAAATCATACAAGGACAAGCATGAAGCTTTAAAGAGATGACTAAAGAACACAATGACCATTTAAAGTAATGAATTAACATGGTAACTAGCAATATGCATTACAGTGATCAAAAGCAATCATAACTTAATTACAAATGGCTATAATGAACAATAGTCTTATGATGAAAATTAAATAAAGGAGAACCAACATGGAAACCTACAGATATTACTAACATATTTGTAAACTAGAGAGAACAATGCAACAAGTCAAAAAAAAAACAATTAATGCACAACAAATGACTTCCAAATACTATTAAAGAAAAACACATTACAGAAGAGCAAAACAAAATAATAAAAAAAAAATGAACAGATGCATTTTCACTAGTTGAAAATAGTATCGTTGGATTCAAAATGCGATATAGGTAGTCAAGAAAATCTGAACCTTAAGAAGTAGGCAGCAACTCATAAAAAGGGCTCTAACATGTTATTCGAAACAGTGCAGCAACAAAGAGATCAAGAAATAGAGAAAGCTAAGCCATTAGCGTACAAATGCCATTTACACCGCATACGATTTGCCATATTAATTAATCATGAGACTCGCAGACCTATGTAGATAAAGACACTAACAATACAAACTAGATAAAGAACATCTGATGATTGGAGGCACATTAGACATGAGAATTACAGCGAAACAATCATACGATTCGAAACAACACGAAAGCCAAACTTAAACGGAGAAGAATGAAATCACAAAATTAAATATTTCAACAGGGTTCACAACATTTAACTACATGAATGCTAAAATGGCAGACTTTGGCATCAGGAGCTTTTCACAGCCAAAGTCAAAGGTTTGTTGGTGGCAAGATCGGCATGCCTTCTAGTTGTAGTTGACTTTAAGCGCACCTGAACTACCCATAGTCGTCTATTTACGGGCTTGCACTCAATAGTCGTCGTCCGGCGAAAAAGACTTTATGAATGGGGTAAAAGAACTTGGGATCGTCGATCTCTTCCTTAAAGATTGGGGATTTGTGAATGAGAAATACAAGTTTCCAATATGAAAATCCATCAATGGCACAATCTCAAATTGATCAAGGGGGAATAGCCCTTTTCAGTTCCAATGCGCGGAATCGAAAAAAATGACTATCTTTCTTTCGGGGTCCTAGATCAGAGAATTCCCTATTTCAAGACTAGACAAAAATGGAGATTAGATTAGATTAAGCTAGTGTTGTCAAGAGCTTACAACAATAAATCATAAAGCAAACAAAACACCCATCGCTAATAAGAAGAGTCACTATTGATATGCTTCTCATTTTTAAAGCCGGAAGTAGAAATATCATGATGAATCAGCAGCCAACCATATGACAGGGTCAAGGATTTCGGACAAGCTCAACATACAACAAAAAGAAACTCGAAACAAAGTGAGAATCGAACAAGGAAAACCAAACTAGGTACATGACTTCTAAAACGGAAAATAGAAGGAGAGGTATTACCTTTTTCCCGGGCAGCGACTGGAATCGATGAGCTTGACTATGAAGCAGCTTCCACACCAAAGAAGAGATGAACTTCGAGAATTCTGATGAACTCCGCTAAGAAAAAAAATCGTTTAGAGGGGGAAATCCGGATAGGAATTTTGAATTCTTTTGCTACTTTTCAATGTAACAGTGAAAGGAACTTGAAAATTCATGAAAAGGGGACGCGACTGCTGCAGAAAGGAGGACGGCGGACGGCGCGGCTTTTTTCCGGATTGATGCGAGTGCAGGAGAGGACGAGGCAGTGGGGTCGGTATTGGTACGCTGTATTTGCTGGTGTCTTGTATTGTATTGATGGACCTCTTCGTATTGTGGGATTTGGAATTGAAAAAGTGGGCTGGGAGAATGTATAGTGGGCTGCTGATGGGAATGGAGGGAATATTGAATTGGATTTTGAGAATTGTATTGAAGGAATTGAAATGGGACAAAATTTAGGTTTAAGAGATAGCCAATTTACTTCAATAAATGGTCCATTGAATTGGAATTGTGGCCAATTGAATTTAGAACGTGACCAAATTGGATTTATTTAGTAAATTCGACTAGTAATTAAATAAGACGAATTAATATAATTAACTAACGAGATTCTTAATTTTAACGAAATAAAATAATTAATTTAATAAACTAAAGTAAATTAATAAAATACTTAACTAAAATGTAAAATCTTTTGAGATAATTTTCGATATTTATAAAATAACGTGATTGTAAAAATATACATATTTATTATTTAAAATTATTATAATTATTAAAAGACATAATTACTTTAAAAATAACTTGAAAGTATTTTGAATTTCATAAAACTCATTAATTCAAAATTATAACCATCACTAATAAAATATTTAAAGTATAAAATCTTTTTGAGATGATTTTTAAATATTCATAAAATACATTAATTATATACATAATTATATTTATTTTATTTTTTGAAATTTTTATAAAACTAATTATTTTAAATCGTTTGAAATTAAAGAAACTCGATGATTAATTTATATTGTGGAGGCTCAAAATTAGGTGTCAACATACTTAACAACACAAATATAATTTAGCAGGATTCTACCAGCTTGGATACACATAAAAACAAACACAAAACATACTTAACAACACAAATATAATTTAGCAGGATTCTACCAGCTTGGATACCCATAAAAGCAAACACAAATTACGGAAGTGAAGGGAAAGGAAACACCCCCAATTGACACCACCTTTGATAGATTTGAACCTTAATAAATTTAAAATTGATTATGAAACACTCAATTTAAATAAATAAACAACTCAAGACAAACCCAACCATCAAATATTGTAATATAAATTTGGGGTTAAACCATAAGTCAACATATGTCCTTCGTTCAACTTGAACTTTATTAATATTTCACTGTCACCTAATCACATCTAAGCTAGAATCAATGGGAGGCAGAAAGGTTATTGAAAATGTTATACTCTTTTTTCTTTAAGACTCCATTATCCTTTCTTGCTCCCAAATCAATCTGTTGATAGAAAGTATTGTACCTACTAAGCTTATCAATTATTTTATATAACCATCTCACCAGGTTTGTTAGGTTAAACAATGGATGTAATAGCAACTGATACCCAAGCTGGAGTTTCATTATTGATAGACATTGTTTATGTGAAAATTTATAAAAAGAGGAATAACAGGTTGCAGCACATCGATCTAACTCATCCACGAATCTCACTTCTTTTTAGTTATTCTTCTTTGGTCTTTGTTTTTATTGCTTCTTTTCTCTTTTCAAATTTCAAGTTCAAATTATGTTTTTAGTAAAGCGGTCCCAACAGCTGGAGAACACTTCAACTTTTACAAGTGACTTAGCTTTCTTATAGTATTGTTTAGTATCTGAATTACATATTATTATTGGATTAAAGAAATCTGATATGGCTGGGAAGAAATAACTTGACATCATTATTTTTGTCATATTCATAATAATGACAATTCTGAAATTGAGATGATGATTATACAATAGTGTGATTGTTGATGATTGAGAAAGATTAGGTAATCCTCATTCAATAATTCTATTTTGAAAGTCGCCATAGCATGTGTCTTTTCCCTCTTGATTCTCATTCCCTTAATGAAGTATAATAAATGATTGTTTGAGACCACATATATTATCCAATGATGAAGTTTCAACTTTTGATTTTTGAATTTGAAGTCTCAAGTCAAGAGTAGCAAATTAGATGAAAAGAGAGAATGCAACTATAACATGCTTTTATCTGGCAAAAACACACAACTAATTAATGTTAGAGATAAGTCTAATGGCAGAACGGGTCTACGAAGTCATGTACTCCATCCCTCTGTTTCATCTTCAATTTACTTAAAGTAATGTTCATTATCTTTAGTTAAATTTTGAAGCTACAATATTTGAGTGCAGTAATTTTGATAGCATCAATTGTTGAGCCTTTTATTTAGTTAAACAAAATATATACTGAAGTATATGATCTTTAGCCGGACAAAAGAAAAGGAAAAATCTATTCATGACATTTTAGGACTGCTTCCTATTAAGGTATCCAAAGAGGGAAATAATGTGATTGAGACAACACATCAAATTTTTTCCTTCTTTTTTTTCTGTACCTATTCTAATTAATAGAAACAGAAGTTGGGAGACAAAAAAGAACTTGAATACCTATAGAGATACCTTTTCCATCAATTTATCTTGAATGAAATTTTTTGATCAATTTTACTAACAGAGCAACCCATTTTTCACCTTGAACTGGTTAAAATATGCGGACTTGAGAAATATGTGTAGTTTATGAGGCGTTCTTAGGTTAGTTAAAAATATGTATAACAAGTCAAGTAGGTAAAGATGGAAGCTGATTTTTTTTTATAACACGTTAAGTAGTTAAAAATATGTATAAAAATATGTATAACAAGTCAAGTAGTTAAAAATATGTATAACACCTCTCAATAGTCATCATTCTTATTTACTTTTTTCTCTTTTTTTTATAGATTTTTTAAAATTCATATTTATACATAATCTACTAATTAAATAGATTAATAAAAGACTCATCCAATAAATATATAATCAAGCCCACTGTTATGTGGATGTCACTTTCGTAACTCTTTTTAATGTTCATGTACTAAATAAATGAACGTCATTTAATTCTTGTAACTTGTGAAGACATTTACAATCGAAAACTATAGAAAGTATTATCTCCCATATATATTGTCTATATATATTGTCTTATATTATTCTATATTGCTAATATTTTATAACACGTTATCGGCATGAGTCTCTAACCAATTGAGACCTACTTAATTCAGGATTATCTTTTTTCCTAAAAGTTAATCAATTTTTCTTTCTGAGTCAGGTATACATTTATATGTTAATAACTTTTCTAATAGGACTTTCATAAGTCTTTGATCTGCAATTTAATTACTGCATATATGACTTGCTTTAGGTATTATTATGATAATTTACTAGGCATAATAAACAATACGTTTCAGAATATTATTATGCTATTTATATGCTACTAACTTATAACTCTAAATTAAATACTAAGCACGCTAGTTAGCATACTCGATGCTGAAATTCACCTTGCCGCTAAGGGCCTTGGTGATACTATAATAGAAGGAAACGAAGCATCAAGTCAGGATAAAGCGGAGACTATGATTTTCCTTCGTCATCATCTTGATGAAAGCCTGAAGGTTGAGTACTTGACAGTAAAAGATCCACTTGGATTGTGAATAGGTTTGAAAGGGGGGTATGACCACCTCAAGGTAACGACATTGTCAAGGGCTCGTTATGAGTGGATGCACTTACATTTTCATGATTACAAAACTGTAATTGAGTATAACTCTGTTGTATTTAGAATTACTTCCCAATTGAAATTATGTGGGAAAACTATAAAAGATGAGGACATGTTGGAAAAATCACTAACTACTTTCCATACCTCTAATGTGATATTACAACAACAATATCGTGAAAAGGATTTTCACAAATACTCTAAATTGATCTCATGTCTTCTGGTGAATGAGCAACATAATGCCTTTTTAATGAGAAATCATGAATTCGTTCCACTGGAACAACTCCATTATAAAAAACACACGGGGTAGAAGCACATGATTAGTGTGAAATAAGACAAAATAATTGAGGTCATGATAATATGTGTGGGCATGGCAAGGGCAAACGACGATATAATAATTATCGAGGTGGTGGTCATAACAAAAGGGAGAACAATATGGGTTCTCAAATAATCTTTCAAAAGGCAAAAGCGATTACTATCATCGTTGTGGCCTTAAAGGTCATTGAAAAAATCAATGTCGGGCACCTGAGCATTTTGTCAATATTGATCAAAATTCCTTCAAAAGGAAAGAAAATAAAAGTAAATAGCGGGGGTTTCAAACTTCCGCCATCCAGAAAAAGAAAAATCTAAGTAAAATAGCGGGGTTTTAAACCCCAAATCTGAAAATACTCTTTTTATTCCAAAATATAAAATGTGGCATCTATATTTTTATGGTGTACTTTTAATTCTAAAATACAAAACAAATATACTTTTTCTCACTTCTCAATTCTCTCACCGCTACACAGCCGTTGTCCTCCACGGCTCCGCCACTTTGCCACTTCTTCGACTATGTAAACTTCAGCTACCTCATCAGATTCAGAATTGCGATATCTATGTTTTAAGGTATTTTTTTCACTCCTCTCACGTTTCTGGATTTCCTCATCTCAATCTTCACAGATTGAATCTCGGATCGGAAAGATTTGGACAAATTACCGGTTGTATTCACCATATAAGGTCATTTTTTTGTTGTTTGTATAGGTGCATGGACAAATTTGGTTAATTATGTTGTACTTTTCATGGATGAAAATTCGAAATTGTCAAATTTGAACTGCGGTAACAAGCTTTCTGGTTAAAATTGAACTTTGTGGTTAACATTACTGTGAAAATAACTTCTACTCACAATTTGAGATTTACTCTCACTTGAACGTTAATTGGTGACGTCATAGGTTTTTCTGTATCTATATGGAAAAACTTTATGATATATCGATTGCGTGTGAATTTTTCTTCTCCGTGTTTGAATTCTATTATATCTGGTTGTTTGAGGTTTCTACAATTATTTTGGATTTATTTGATTGTTTGAGGTTTTGGTATTGAATTTGAGAAAGAGACTGGTTAAAGTTTTTCAATTCTCTAAAATATTTTTCAGTGTCTCATTCCTCTTGAAAGGATTGCATTGGTAGTGTACTAGACCTTTAGGGAACACAAAAATGTCTTCTTTTTGTAATATTTGACTAAAAATCTTGTTTGTGGTACCGTTGAATCCTACTTTCAGTGTGCCTGACATGAGGAAAAGTAACTCGAATGACGTGGATGAGTGTGGACAGGGTTGACAAAGCTTGCAGGGTACTGCAGGATAGCATAGGAAACAATTTGTCTGTTCAAGGCTGGAAACTCAGCCATGCTAACTTTTGTCACCTTGAATTTTTGGGTGGTGGAGCTCCGATTAGTCCCCATAGACCTGAGATAAGTGCAATGTTGTTTGACAGTAGGCATGATAAGTTGTTTGTCGATCTGTTTTCTCAAAGTAACTGATCCTTGTGAAGGAGATATTGAGGCTATGACATTTATTTAAAGCTTTAGGACAATTCTCATATCATGTAGGTAAGGTTGCAAGTCCAAGTGTAAACTATGACATTACATATAATGAATTTTGTGCCCCAGGAAACACAATTGTTAAGTTTAGTGATTTAATTCAACCAACATTTTTCAATTTTTGTTTCTTAGGTGCTGGAATTTTTTGCTTCATACATGTCAGCCTTGTGCCCGTCTTGAATGTAGTTGGTGCACAGGTAACTTCTGATCAAAGTGTATTTACATTAATCTTTCCTGTTAAAGTAACTAGTTAGTTGAGTGCCTAAGCTCTTTTTCATATTTAGAAAACAAAGCCAACTCAACACAGCC
This sequence comes from Solanum etuberosum, assembly GCA_029582245.1. NCBI lineage: Eukaryota > Viridiplantae > Streptophyta > Magnoliopsida > Solanales > Solanaceae > Solanum > Solanum etuberosum. The sequence continues at coordinate 8,782 of JAJONR010009676.1, forward strand.
TAAGGGGTTTGAGAAGCCTGGGAGTGACTCGAAATATTTTATCTTGTCGGAGCACAACGGTCTCTCTCTTTCTCTGTCTCTGTATATGTTTATGTTTTGGTTTGCCAAGTTCAACTTTTGAAGTTCGTTTTCTTATTAAGGGACTTGATGATAATGTGAAGGAGAAACTTTCCTATTTTTGCCATGTTCTGATATTGTTTTCTTTCTTTTATACAATCTATATCTTTATACACCTATATCTTATATCTGGCCACCTATTATTTATGATTCCCTAGTGCTGAAGTTCTGCGTACTCCAGTTTCCAGGTAGATAGCATCATCAATCTTTATGATGCCTCGAACATTAGTCGTGTTTCTTTGATTTTAAGAGTGAGTAGTGTTGGTAATCTTATTTTGATGTATTTGTATAAATTTTCACTGTGAGATTAATCAACTGAGTTGTGAGTTCTATTTTCCTCATTTTCATGATATTAACTAGCTTGGAGTTAGTTGACTGACTGATGGACATACACGCTACATAAGCTATCTTTGTTTTCACATTGCAGGTGAGTCACAAAAATGGATCTAGATGAACTAATCATCCTGATGGAGCCCCTTGTGGACTCAAAACACGTTCATTTGACTCTATCAGGGTATGATGCTATTTTTATTTGTATTATATACTTGTACAAGAACTTGCTTTATGTTTTCCTGGCATGCGAATTCTGTTGTATTTTTTTCAAAATGTTTCATCTGTCATCCTAGACAATGTAAGTAATGTCGTCTTCTTCTCGCTTCCAGAGGGGGCTGGCTGGCAAATCTTTTTTCCACTCTTGATGCGTGTATGTATATATTTTTGAAATATGAAAATGACTTTAACTAATAAAGAATTTATACATTGTGTTAAGTGATGAAGCACATGCACACCACCCTATTGGAAGGTAGAAGCAAAAGTAAATAAATTGAAGGCACTTCAAGACTTAGTGGTTCACGTGTATATATGTTCATCAAATTGATTTGCTGCCTTAAGGAATTACTTAATTCAATAAAGGACACATATTTTGGTTACCATGTGAATATAAGTGGACACACACAGAGAGAATGGTGGGGTAAGGCCATAAGGGAGTTTAATGTTTTCAATTCAATCCTAATTGTAAGTTTGAAATTTTTAGACTGAATCTGTAGTAGTCGTCTGAAACTATGTACTTTGGAATCCTACAAAGACTAATTTCTTTAATAGCTGCAATATGTTTGGTGATGATAATACGCATGTAGATTAGTTAGTTCATTATTTAATATACATCTTAGTTATTACAACCAACTATTGAATCACTTCGATGAATAGTGGTGGGGACTTAAAGACCGGCGGTAACGGTCATTTGGAGGAACTTCCTAACATAGGTGTAACGACCCGAGCCTACACCCTGGATGTGGCCGGCACTCGAAAATCATTGCTGGCCCTCAAGCGAACCCTCATCCTGGCTGACTACAAGCGGAAGACTAACTCAAGCATACATAAGCATCAAATTGGAAGAAATGTTTAAAAACAATTTACTGAATCTCAAAACCGAACTGAATATACTGAGTGTGAAACATAACTTTTAAATAAAATATCTGAAACTAAAAGATTCTCCAAAACTGTCTATCTATGAAGCCTCTACTATACAAAGATGAGTGTCGGGATAAGACCCACGACTCCTCAAAAGAACTACTACTAAAAACTCATAAAACTGGAGTACTTCGAAAGCAAAGAGGTCTCACTCATAAGTAGACGAGCAGATGAAATGATCTCAACAGACTCTTGTTGAGGATCCTAATAACCTGTATCCGCATCATTAAAAGATGCAGGTCGAATGACATCAGTACATTGAATGTACGAGTATGTAATATATCTGAATAACAAATAACGGAAAGAAATGACTTAAATAGATAACAATGTACTCAAGCTGAATGTAAAGAAATAAAGGAGTTAAATCATTTAAAACTTTACAAAATACTTTTTATCTCTGAACTCAACATAATAAGTGATATATAAAAATACACTTTAACTCTATTTGGGAGGTTCTCTAACCGACAACCATCACTATGAGCTATGTGATGATACAACGTCTCGCCTACGCTGCCAGAACTGTCCTATACCTTGCCGGGATATAGGACTCCTCAACTAAGCAATACAGATTCATCTAAAAAGTATGATCCTTTACCCATGTTGGCATACATGGTTTATGGGGGCTATGAGTTGTCTGAACTCTTCCACATATCGGTGCTCAATACTACTCCCAGTAATATATATACTCATGTTCATATGTTTAAAAACATAACTCTTCCTCTGGTTTGAGATAATTGCTCAAACTACCCTCTTAAAAGAGGTAACTGCTCTTGAAATATCTTCTGAACTAATAACTCATTTAGAAATCAAAGTTTCTCTTTTATTAATGTAAAAACTAATACATTTGGGAATACTTAGTTCCTTTATACTCTTGCTCAATTCATACTTAAAAACACTTTCTCAAAAATATATCAAAATCATATTGTGATATGATCATTGATGACTTGGGAAGTCATACTGCATAAACATTGATGGTATATCCAGATACCATACTGCTTAAACATTGATGGCATACTAGATACCATACTGCTTAAACATTGATGACGTAACTAGATACCATACTGCTTAAACATTGATGTCATACTCGATTGTCATACTAAACATGTTTTAGAATCTCTTTCTCAAAACTCATCTTAACTTTCTCAAAAACTCAGTTTAAAACTCAAGTGTTGGCTTTAAAAAACTTCTCAAGATTTATAACTCAAAATAGGGTTCATGCTGAAATATAGACATGAACAAATCAACTCAAGGATCTCCATAACAATATAGAAACTCATTAATTAGGAATAAATTTTTTAAAAGAAACATAAACTCAAGAATTCAAAATCAACTTATCTCAAGAATACTCGAATCTAGGGAAATAATCTTAGATTACTCTTTTACTGATATGAAAGTAGATGTAGGGCGTGAGGACGAACTAGTCCAACACTATGATAGCCTTACATTCCTGGAAGACCAAGGTTCTTGAAGAATCTTGAAGAAGAACTTGATTAGAAGCCTTGAAACCCTAACTTGAAGGACAAAAATCAAGAAAACCTTTCTTGAGATTTCTTGAATTAGTTTCTTGAAACTCTATGGCCAAGAATTATGATTTTCATTAGTGATTCATAATTGTATAGAGGAATTTGAGTTGGAAAGAATGAAATTCTTGGAGAAAGACTTACCTTGAAGAAGAATCTTGAAAAAGATTGAAAGAATCTATGGAGGCTTCTATTTTGATTTTTTTCTTAGGGTTTTGCTCTAGGGTTTGAGAGAGAAGAGAATGAAGGATTAAAATATGGAAATAGGATTGTTTAGGGCTTTATAGGGGTTAAGAAATCCGTTTTTAAGGTTTTTCTAGTGGTATAAGGAAAAGAAAATTACCTTATTTAGAATTTTCCCGCGGCTAAAACGGAACTGCACTACATTATTTAGTAAAATGATCATAATTCTCTACTCCGAACGTGGAATGACGCAAATTTGGTGGCGTTGGAAAGAGGATTCAAATACCTTGAATTTGATAGGTTAAGGGCCACGTAACTCTTTATATTCTAAGAGATATGGTCGTTTGAAGTTGACCTAAGTAGAATCTTACATCAAAACTTAATCGGTAAGGAAGCTTTCAACTCAACTTTGTGCTAGAAGATTCTAGTGACCTTAATTGATATCCAAAATCATTCCCACACTAAAAAATTTACCTTAACACCCAAGAAAAATTAAGAGTCACTAAGTACGTCCTTATACGCGATTCAAGAATGGTTTGGGCTTAACTTAGAAATTTTCGGGGTGTTACAATAGGATCATCCCAAGAGTTGCTGAAGACGTCATTTGAATATAACACTGTGATCAATGTGCTGTCGGAGAAACAAAACAAATCAAAAGCATGAAATTTGAATTTGTTGGATGTAACAGGGACGGTCACTCGTCTTTGTATTACTTAGTCCCAAGGTTGGACCAGCTCCTCTCCACCACCAAAACTGCAACCACTGGTGTCTCCCTGGTGTCCCTAATTGATGGAACGTGCTTCTATGTGCCACCTCCCTCAAACGGGAGTTAGCTCATGCAAAATTTTCAAAACAAACTTCTTGATCGTCCGTATTCATGTCTTGCAGCATGAGAAGTGAACAAGCATGTTCTAGTAGATTTCACTACTAAGAATTCATTTTCATGGAGAGATAGTATCTCACAAATAGTAGTTTAAAGAAATTTCATCATCTTTAAAATGTGTTTCTATTTCTGCTCAACGTTTTATTTGGTTAACGTTGTGTCTTAATTGTTTTGGTAGGTTGAAGTTTTTGATTCTCATTGAAAGATGTATGACACATGAAATAAAAGTTGTTCAGAAAGTACGTCTGTCGAGTGCTGATGATTTTGGAGCTCGAGTTGCTGATTTTGGTGCGATAAAGACGGTTGATGTCAGTGACAAGTAAAACAAGTCTATGCTTGTCAGTGCAGGTTCTTGTAGTTACATTGCTCTAGGTTAGTGTATTATTTTTTTCATTTTCACTTTTCACGTATCTCAAATCAGTCATTGTTTCTGACTGCCCACCATTTATTGGAGAACAGTCTACACACACTAAAGGGAATTATCAAAGTTAAGTACAAACAAGATGCCTGTGAAGTTGGTGATGAAGGTGGATTCATTCTAAATGTCCACAGTAACAGGGAAGGGCTAGTTACACTGGCAAGGCCACTTTCTTTTTGGCCTTGCAGTTCTGTTACATTGTTTTTGGAAGTGATGGCTTTCTCATTGAAAAATTGGTGCAGATTGAAATTGGCATGGATGTAGCAACATCTGAGTTCTTGATCTCAGTTTCAAGAGACAACCAAATAATGGTGCACATATATTTGATACTCGCAGCCTTTGTGAACTTTGTAAGGAGTTCAATGATTTCGCTATTGTATCTACTGAAGAAGATCTATAAGACCAAGATGATTGGAGTTCATGAGCAGCACTACAGTCCTCAATTGGTATTCAGCGTGGTTGTGACGAATTATATCTGCTTATTTGAGATTTTTATAATTATTTTGGGGTTTATCTTATTTTTATGAGATTTTTGTATTGGATTTGGGTTTTATCTAATTATTTATCAAGCAGATATTGAATGTATGAGCTTTTTTTTTGTTTATGTTTCAGATTTTTTTGATCGGTTGTTCTAGTTTCACTCTTCTTGAGAATTTGGTGTAATTTGCCCTTCTAACTTACATTTTTCTTTTCTTCTGAAGTTTAGATACTGGACTTGTGCCAAGATAAGCAACAAATAGCGACAATTTATAAGTAGAGAGTTACGATCTCTTGTTGTTGCCTTTCAGGTAATGATTTTCCTTGTTTATTTGTTGTATTACTTTATGCGAGTTGTGACAAGAATTTTATGAATTCGACACTACTGTGGATTTTGACGTACACTGAATTTGATACTGCTGTATATTTTGTGCTTGGTGGACTGCAAATAGCGATGGTTATGTGTGAATTTAGGTATCATTGTAGATTGCAGAAGTGAATTATGTATCATTGTGAATTTTGATATCATTGTAGATTGCAGTTCTTGATTGTTGTTTTCTTTAGTGCCTTACCAGATTAATGGCACCAGTATTTTCATTGTTCTTTCCCTGTTTAGCCTTTTCTTTTTCTAATATAGTAATGCTTATCTCAAGTCTTCATAATGTCGGAATAGTAGGGTAATATGTCTATTTCTGAGATGTTGAACCCTTTCTAGTTTTTCAGAATTAATTGTTACAGAAAGTAAAAGAGGAAAGGAGTCCAATTTCTCATTTACTTCTAATGGAAGGACAAGAAAAGGAAAAATATATAGGAATTCCTACACAAGTACTTACTTTTCTGTTGCCATTTCCAATTAGAAAAGAACTTTATACTATTCTAGTTTATTTTGTTTTTGTTCAATTATCAGTGACCTTAATGTTGATGGAAATTTTCTATATTTGTGGAGATGCTTTTTGTTAGTTAATCTTTTTTTTGCAAAATTCACGGTGCTCTACTTAAGGTTGCTTGTATCGGTGCCTGACAGCTTGCTAGAGTTTCATTGACAGTGGCTCGTGCTGGTCAAAATGGATACCATCACTGTACTGAGAAGAATAGAGTTCTAGCATTTACTTCATTGGGAAGAGCACAAGTTTTAAATAATTTATTATTGTTGTTACTGTTTATTTTCATGAAGGTGTTTTCGAAGATAATTTTGACATTTTAATGCTTTCTGTTGTCTTGAGGATTGTAGTTGAGATTTGAGAACATTCGTAATGCAAAAGTTTTGTTGCTGTGGTTCAAAGTTTTTGTTGTTGTCATTCTGGCTGAGAACAAACTTTAGTTGTTATTGTTATTATGAATGTATAAGTTTAGTGGTTAATTATATTAAAAAGTTCATATTAGTTGTAATCTAATTATATAAAAACAATAAAATGTTAAATTTGGATTAAAAAGTTGTGGAGGTTACAGCCTCCCGAAATGGAAGTGAAAAAAAATAGTAAACAAGTAGTAGGGGTTTATAACCCCCACAAAGTGAATAAAAAAACTGCCACAAATCGATTGGGACAGTTATTAAAAAACCCCTGAAATCTAATTGCGACAAACCTAACGGGAGTTTTGGAAACCTCCATAACATCAAATTCTGGAGGTTTTTAACCCCTGCAATTTGTACATTTAACCCCCCGCTAATTGGCAGTTTTTTTGTAGTATTGGTATTATTTAATAATAGTATTAGGATTCGAATCCAGATGGAGGGGTTTTTCTTGGTTGAATACAGAAAAAGAAGACTACCTTTTTTTGTTGTGCTTCCCTAGGTCGAGGTAAGTAAGGTAGACGAAGGAAAAGCCTATTTGACAATGAAAGTGACCAAAGATATTCATTTTTCAAAAAACTTTAGCTTGTACACTTTTCCCATTACTTTTTATTGTTTTTGAGATTTCAAGTTAGATTTCCTTCGCCATTTACTCGTGTATTAAATTTGTGTTAAAAATGTATAATGTCTTATTTAATATTGTACACTTGTGAAAAAGTTTAAATTATTGAATTCACCCATTTAAATTGATTAAAATTATGTTCAACCTAAATTATCCAAATGTTTTCTAATGGAGCGAAATGAAGATAGAGGATTCTCTAATATATATATATATATACGACTTCTTAACATGTGATATAATATCTTAAGGTAGAAGTAAAAAGGCTTCCTCATTCATATTTAAGTTTAAAAGTGATTACAACATGACATTCTCAATCTCATATATATAATAATCACACCAACACAACTTATTTTTCCACACTAGCATATGATTTTTGATGTGTACCATGAAGCACAAAGAACATAAAATCCAAAGTCTATAAAGATAAGTATGGCTAGAAGGCCATAAAAGCAATCAAGTCTACCCTTGTTAATACTCTCACCTACCCACCCATTATTATTAATATTTGTGGTGGTCACCTTCTTAACAATAGATATCAAGAGGCTACTAAAGAAGAAACCAAGTGCCATGGTAGTAAGGAAGAGACCAGTGCTCATTGTCTTCATTCCTTTAGGTGATTGTGTGATGAATAAATCCAATTGTCCTGTATACATGAAACCCACTCCTGTACCTACCAAAAAGAACTGTGGGATCAACAAAAAGACACTTATTGGTAAGTTGTTAGATGTCTCTTCATTTGCTTTTGCAATTGATAGTCGTTTAACTTCTATTATTGATGCAACACCCATACCCAAACAAGATAGAAATAGAGTTATTCCTATCTTTTGTAAACTTGTGAAACCTACAAAAAATAAACATAAAATCATGAAGAAATTCTTGCATTTTAGTATTTTGATGAAATTAGTTTTTACTATAGATTGATAATAATATTGTCTATGTAAAACTATGATACTCCCTCCGTTTAAAAAAGAATGACCTACTTTCCTTTTAGTCTGTTTCAGAAAGAATAACCCCTTTCCTTTTCTGGCAACACTTTAATTTCAACTTTCCATGTGACATGTTTAAAGCCACAAAATTAAAAGATATTTTGATACATTCGACATAACTTTAATTTTAGACCACAAGATTGAAAAGTCTTCCTTATTCTCTTAAACTCCGTGTCAAGTCAAACCAGGTCGTTTTTTTTGAAACGGAGGGAGTATAGTAAGAACATTCATAAAACAACAAATTAAAAATTGAACATTTTTGCCATATCAAACACACATTATGTTACCTGATTTTGTTGTCCATTTTTTCAAGAAAGGTACAATTAAACGATCATATGTTGCAAGAGAGATTAATATAGCTGATACAAAGAAGGCAGTGAGAGATGCAGCAGGTATTCTAAAGTTGCCAATTGATGTGTCCATAGTAGATGCTTGTTCTACTGAAAAGGTAACAAGTTGTGCATATGCTGTCCAGAATAAAATAGTTGTTGTCCAAATTGGTAATAATCTAATAATCATTTTAACTTCCTCCACTTTTGTCACTGAGGAAATTCTCCAAGGATTTTGAGCCAAGGAACTAATACATTCATAATCTTCCTTTGTCAGAATTGCAGCCTTGTCCAATATTCTATAAATTAAGATACAATGTTTTAAATAAGTTATACTTTTAAAAAAAAACATTGAATATAGCTATTGTTTTGGTGGACGACTATACATTATAAATTCCTTAAATTTGTATATAAGATACTCTGAGTCGTGTGTTTATATATTAAGAGTAAAAATTTGTTCTCTCTGACCGTTTAAATTTGTAGATGAGGTGTTTCCACGTTTCAATATGATATTAAAACAAATAAAATCATGAGTTATAATATAATTATTTATTACTCACTCCGTTTTAATTTGTTTGTACAGTTTTGATTTGGCATAGAGTTTAAAAGAATAAGGAAGACTTTTAAATTTTGTTCTAAATTAAAAATACGTAGAATATACCAAAATGTACCTTTTTAAATTTAATTTTGTAATTTTAAACATGTCATGTAAAAAAATTAAATTAAAGAGTTGTAAAAAAAGAGACATTTTTTTTAACTGGAGTAAGAAGAAAAGTAAACAAACAAATTAAAATGGATGGAGTATTTACAAAATCAAGATAAAATTAATTATTTTTTCCGTTTTGCTCTTAAAATTAATCCTTTTTAATGTATAAATATTGTAAATTTTCAAAAAGGTTCCTCCATTGTTAATTTTTGTATGGATAGACAAGACACATAAATAAAGTGTATTAAAAAGAATTAAAACATAAATTAGTAAAAATATTCTTTTTTGGTGTGTAAAAGAGAAAGTTAGACAATGAATATAAGACAAATGGAGTACTCCCTCTGTCCCAGATTATATAAACGCTTTTTATTTTACATAGTGATTAAGAAATCATTAATAGATTGATTAATTTTATTATTTAACTCTTTCTTTATATCAATACATATAAAATTCAGTTAGAAAAAAATATTCATAGAGTATAGAAATAGCTAGTATTCAAAATTGTTCACATTCAAATGCCATACTAATTATAAGGGTAAAATGAAAAAACTTTAATTAATTTTATTCAAGTGATCAAGTGATATGAGACAACTATTTTTAATAAGATATTCATCTAATATGAGAGAGAAGGAGTACGCACCGGAATTGATCAGTGTGAGGAATTCTTGAAGAGTCTGAATTATCTTCATAAAGAAAACAATCATTCTTAGGAAGTTGAAGTCTTCTTTTCCTAATTGCAGCAATTAGAACCTGAAGAATTTGAGCAATAGGACTTTTCATGGTTTTCTTGTATCTATACCTTTTAGACCCTGAAAAAAACATTAGAATAGCAACCAACATAGAGAGAGAACAAATTCCATAACCCCAACTTCTACCAACTTCATCTTGTATATAAACAAGGACAGTAACAGCCAACAAAGTCCCAATAGTTATGAAGAAAAAGAACCAATTGAAAAATAGTGTCAATTGAGCCTTTTCTTTTTCATCAGTTTCATCAAATTGGTCAGTGCAAAATCCTGAAACACTTGATTTTAAGCCACCTGTCCCTAATGCCATTAGATATAAAGATATGTAGAGAATTGCCATTTGAGATGTAGTTGCTTGTTCACAATTGGTACTTTTGAGTGAATAATGGACATTACATGGAGTTGGTTGAAGCTGTGGAAGCTTAGTTGATATAGCTAACATGCCAGTCCCCTGTTTACAATGAATTAAATACTATGTGAGATATTGATGCAATGTACAAATAATTTTAAAAAATATTGATTCAGGGTGGAAAATTAAATATTATGTGAGACATTCCCTTCGTTCTAATTTATGTGATACTATTTGACTAGATACAAAGCTTAAAAAGAAAAAAAAGACTTTTGAACTATGTAATTCAAAATAAGTCTAAAGGGTTCAGATTGAATAGAACCACGATAAAATATTTGGAGAAAAAAATTAAATGACATAACATTCGAGGCTGACATGAAAGTGAGATTTGATACACAACTCATTCGAAAAAAGAGGAGGTTTCAAGTATCTCAAGGCTATTATCCTAAGGAAATGGAAAAATTGACGATGATGCCATACATCATATAGTTATAGGGATGAGATAAAGACTCACATCAAGAGTTCTGTGTGATAAGAAAGTGCTATCAAAACTTAATTAAAGATAATTTCAAAGCGATGGTTAGAACGATATGTTGTAGTGAGCGGAGGATTGGCCAATCAAGAACTCCCACGTTCAGAAGGTGAAAGTCATGGATATGAAGATACCGAGCTAGATGTGTGGGCATACTAGGAGAGACATTATTAAGAATGAAGATATCTGATATAAGGTAGGCATATCCTAGATAGAGGACGAGATATGAAAAAATAGGGTTGAGATGGTTCAGACATATACAATGAGGGGTACATATATCACAATGCGGAGATGTGAGAGGTTAGACTATGGATGACTTCAAAGGAGGTAAAGGTAAGTCGAAAAAGTATTGAGGAGTTGTGATTAGATATGAGATGACACAACTTCAACTTATTGATGACATGACCTTATATATGAGGTTATGGAGGACACAATATAGGGTAGGAGATTAGATAGATAGTTGAGTGTTGTCTCACTTACTCTTCTATACTATTAGCCGTAGTATTACTCTTATAATTTATTGTTCTTTAAGTTTGATTATTATATGTTGTTTTATTGCACTTATCATTTTATTTTGTCATGACTACTGTTTATGATGATTTCTTAGGTTGCCTATATGATTTTGCCATGACTGTCTCATTTTCGTTATTTATTTATTTATCTACATGACTGCTTTTCACTGTTCTTTCTTCGACTAAGGGTCTGTATATATAAAAATAATCTCTCTATCTCTAAGATAATGATAAGGTCTATGTATACTCAATCCTCCCCAGATTCCTTGTGAAATTACACAAGGTATTTTATTGTTGTTGTATATATAGTCATGAAAAAAGTTCTTTAAATACACAAACAAATTACAAGAAGATAAATAAAGAATTTAAAACATAGTAAGAATTGAATGTGTTGAGTTATGATAAATTTTAACCCAATTCAGCCTAAGTAACTTTTGAGCGACTCTTAACTCAACCATTTTGGCATGCTCAAATTCAGGCCAGCTTTCGTCCATTTGACCACCCTTGTGTTTATAGTATGAAAACGTTTCGGGAAAAAAATATTTTCCACAAGAAAATTATATTTTTGATTTTTTTTCCTATTTCCAAGAAAAATAAATTGCACGTCACTTATGTAAAGATTTCATTTTCCTTATATCTTTAATTAATTTCATATTGATATATATATGAAAAATATTTTCCACCCACCACCACCAACAAAATGGAAGCAACATTTTGAGGAAAATGATTTCAATCATATACCAAAGACATGGATCATGTATGGACTTACGAGGGTCTGTATTATAGCAAAAATTGCAATGGTCCTGTATCTGCCCAAAAAAGAGTCAGCTATAAGGCCACCAAGCAAACATAGGAGGAATGAGGTGCCCATGAAATCAGAGACAATCTTGGCTGAAGTAGCACTTGGGAGATGCATGGTTCCAATTAAGTAAGTCACAAGGTTTACTGCTATGCCCATTGTTGATAGCCTTTCACTCACTTCAATTCCTGGAAATTAAGTTTGCAATTTCAACATCAATTTATAAATATACTACTCCCACCGTCTCAACACAAAGTTTAAGAAAGTAAAAAATACTTCTGAATCCTATCATCTTAAACTAAAGACATATGTTGAATATACCAAAATTTCATTTAATCTTATAGTCATACATATGACATGTGGAAAGTTGAAATTAAAAAGTAGTAAAAAAAGAAACGAGACATTCCTTTTTTAAAACGAACTAAAAAAGAGAGAAGAAAGTACGACAGACAAATTGAAACCGAAGGAGTAAGTATTTCTGAAGTCTTTAACTTTCAAATGATTCATACCTACAATGAGAGCATTGGAGAGCCAACCCCCAGTTTTAGACCTTATAGCTACCAAACCTTTGTAGTCTACTGCTGCATTGCCTACTAAATCATCCATATTCACCCCAAAATGTGCTATATATCACAAACAATTTTGCACCAATGGAACGTGTCTTCAAATATTTTATCAGTTACAATTATATGTCTCAAATATGCATATTTCTCAATGCAAAAAGATGAAAGAAAGGTATATCGTAGCTAGTCAAAAAGGATTTTTTTTCATTGCATATTGGTTAAGGACTTGAAATCTTCTATGCTTATTTATATATACATGCAGATAACACATACGGCATGATTCACGCCAAAACTATCTTCTTCTTTTCCCCCGTAAAAGTTTTGTACTGATTCGTTTACATGGGCCAATTAGTACGTAGAAATTATTTTTGAAATGAGTGGCGATGCGATTCAATCTCAGGATCTTTGCCTGCTCTGATACCATGTTTAAATGTGTAACCATCTCATCTAAAAACTTAAGTTGTTAGAGACGAGAGAGCACACTTTTATTAGTTAATTATATTTTCAATAATTTTTTTTCTTTATTCACAGCTAAAAAATAAGGATTAGCGACAAATCAATTTTGTAGCTAAACAATAAAATTTGTTACATATTAATCCTATTTAGCGGTAGATTAATAACAAATAATTACAAATTTATGTTAGCTACGAGTATAAGTTCGTAACTAATTTTAATTTTTAGTGATCGATACTTTATTTTCTGTTGGTGGGGGTTCAAAATCAACAAATAAAAATCTCCACTATATCAGTAACAGATATAAATTTGTCGCGGAACTCTTTTTGGTAGTAAAATGGTTGACATACTATGAATGGCATAATCCGCGTGCCTCCACCAATTCGTCTCAGTGCCATTATTTTTTGTTATTAAACTCAAAAATAATGATTTTTTTTATATTTAGTAAACATTCTTTTACGATATTGAAAGAATTTGTAGATATAGAAGTTTTTATTAATTATTTTAAATCACAAGTAAAGACAAATTCAGAATTTAAAAGCTACGTGCATCATGCTACTTTAAACTGTAACGTATGAGATATTTTGCGAAAGTAGTAGTAATATGCATAGAGAAATCATATATCATTATCTATGAGCAACATTTTTGTACAAGATATAGTACTCTTGTCTACCTGGTTTAGGTAAGATTTTAGTGGAGCTTTAACCACTAACACCATGAGTTTCATTGTTGTTCTAGGTGCTACATATTATTATATTTTTACTAATTCTTATACGAGAATTTCAATCAAAATGTCTGAATATCGTGACACCCGGTTCGTCCTTCATCACAATTTTCAAAAGTCTTTTAACTCTATGAGGGATTTGAATTTTTGGTCCATTACACACTACTATTTTTTAGTTGTATATCTTTTTTACCAAATATCTTCATTTTTATGAATAAGATATTTATTTTTACACGTAAAAAGTCTGATTTTCTTCTATTCACTTTGTAACGGATCAGAGAATTTTTTCTTCTGGAACTGAGTGTAAAACAGCATTTTCAGCCAAGATTTATCACTTATTATGTTGACTGACTTAGTTAGGTTACGAATATGACTGATTTCCATAATAATTAATAATAATAATAATTGACAAGAAATGGGACCAAGTATAGCAAGATTGGTTTATTCCACGTGGCCATCATCGTTCGAGATTACAGTGGCATATAAAAAATTGTTTCTAAAAGGTGTCAACATTTAAAGGAGTGAATAAATAAATTACTATACAAATAAGTTGATGTGATTTTTATATTTAATATTTTTATTTTACTTAATATTTATTGTCTAGAAATTATATATAGAGTACTTTTTTTTTTGATTTTTTGGTGTCCCATCTCGCTTTTTTTCCCTTAGATTAACTAATATTCACGGTCAGTGCATGACTATTTTACACAATCAGTGATTTTTTTCTTTTTATTTTGTAAACACTAGTTAATTACTAAAAACAAAGAAAAATGACTTTAAAAAAAAAAACTCTTTGCTTCTATGGTGTTGAATTCTGTATATTCTTCTGTATTTGGAAGAGATAAAGAGAAAATGGTCAAATGACCCCCTAATCTATTATCATATTTTTAACTATATATTTAATTTTGCGGGAGTCCTATTACTCTTTGAACTACTTTAAAATGAAATAAATAACTCCTTAAGTGCTGAGTTGGCATAAATAGTGTATTTCACTCTCTTTGAGAGAGTGAGTTGCCTATTATTTTTTTTAATTTCCGTATTTTTCTTCTAATTTTTTTTTTTTTTCTTTCTCTTTCTTTCTTCTTATTTATCTATACAACTATATCTTTTTCACCATCATCATTGTTGAAGCTTTTTTAATGAATGTTTGGTATAAAAATTATCAACAACTAATGCATTTTATGAATAAATAATTTTTCAATAGACTTATTTAGAACATATCTAACAAGTTAAATTTATTTTTAAAAAAAACATACCCATTGATTAATTTTTTAAAGTCATGGACTCAATACTAACAAAATCAAAGTGAAGTAATTGTATATTTAAAAAGTATTTTCAAACTTATTAAAAGGAACTAAAACAAAACAATTTCTTGACATTTTAAAAGAAGGATCCTACATGTTCTCCTAAAACCCATGAAGAATCAAAATAAAAAAATTAAATTATAAATTAATCATGAAAATTTGAGAGGGAGAAAGAATAAAGAATGGGGAAGAGAGAGAGGTTTCTCAAATTGGTGTTATAAATTGGTCTCAAATTGGTCTTCTCATCCGTGATGATTTTGAGCTGTTGACGTAATCTTTAGGGGATGAATCTAATCTCGAATGTTCATGACTCATTTAATGTGTATCTGAAATTGTCTAACGAAGAAAATCGAACGAAATGTAAAAAAAATCTGGAAAAATTATTGAATTGGTTGGATGAAAGATTTGATTAGGACCGCTATCTTTTAGGCTCTAGAGATTCGGAGTAGATGAAAAGGTGACTTGAATTTTCGTTTTTATAAATTGTTAGAGATATAGAAATTTATTGAGGTAAAATATGGTGTTTATTATAGTTAGAGTTGAAGAAATGATTGGAGAAGAAGGAAGAGGAAGGAGGAGAACTTTTTTTTAAAAAAAATATTGTTAAATGGTGAAATACATGTATCAAGTGCGTGTATTTCACCACAAGACACATGGCTGATAATGACATTTTCAGGAGAAAATAATCCACTTTAAAATAGCTCAGGGATAATAGAACCCCCGTGAAATATATGTGTGTAGTTGAAAATCCGGTAATAAATTTGGGGATCATTTGGCCATTTTCTCGAAGAGAAAAGGATTTTTAATTTGGTGAAAGCAAAGAGACGAAATCAGGCCATTAAAATCTTGTAGCTACACATGTTTTCATTTAGATGCACATTAAGGAGTACGGAGGTTAAATTACACTGAATCCTTGCTATTTTTGGTAGAAAATAATTAGAGTCCAAATTACTTCCGACGTTCGATCATAATTATCTACTATATTAAAAATAGTTGTCCAACAATATTTGTCTAATTAAGAAAATCAAGAGATAATTTACCTTTTGTGTCTATTTTATTTTTACTATTAAATATTATTTATCATCTAACACATTTTTCAAAGCATTAAATTTACTAAAGTCAAAGGATAATATAGTAATATTACCCCTATTATTTATTATTTCTTAAGGGATATGCCAAATCAATAGTGGACAACTATTGTAGGATAGAGGAAGTATCTTTTAGTACCATTTTATTGTTTATATTTAATTTTTAAATATTAAAAGATAAAATAATTAAGAATTTTATCTATTATAAGCCTTAAGAATCCTGATTGTGTAAAATAATCATTCCACTAACGGTGAATAGTAGTTAATCTCTTTGCACCTAAAAAGTATAGGAAAAATAATTTTTTAAATAAATTCATATGAAAATTGCACTTACTAAACACAGATTATTTAGTATCTCCTCGAGAGTTATGGATAACTCTTTAACTTTTTTTCATTTAAAAGTAGGCAATTATGAGTTGCTGATATGCCACTTAAAATGAACCTGGCTTGGCATCTGGCATCTGTGGTACTGGTGTAAATTGAAATATCCTTATGGATAGGATAACAATAGATCTTCTTATCAAAAACTTTTTAAGTTAAAATATTTATATTTCTTTACTATTATTAGCACCATATAGTCAACATAATAGACAACAATTTTTATGATATTATCTCCAGGTAATAAAGTGGATCAAGTGGAAACAGTCATATTACTTTACATTTCATTATTACATTACATTACATTACAACTATATAAAAAGGGCTAAAAGGATCGAGGATAGCTTGTTCTATGTTTTTTATATATTTAAAGTTAGGTAAAAGATACTTTAAATCACGATAATTAATAATTTGAAAGGTATATAATTTTTTTGGTTGACTCTTAAAATTTTATCGGTGCCATACAAATTATGACAGAGAAAGTAACATATATTATTCGAAAACGACGTAAAAAGTATTATAAATCACACTAATGAAAACTTAAAATATTTGAAACGCATATAAAAATTTGGTTAGCTATTAAAATTCTATCTCTGCCACATAAATTGAGATGGAGGGAAGTAAGATATATTATTTAAAAATTACATAAAAATATTATAAATTATATGAATTAACACGTAAAATATTTAAAAATCACATATAAATCTAGATGACTTTCCCAATTTCATTTGTGTGCCATAAATTGAAATAAAAAAAGTAACTTGGATTGGGTCTCGCTGCGACTTACTCCAGTATCTAGTACCGATTGAAAAAATGGCTAGCAACTCGAGATTTGGGTGGAAACTCTTCCCTTATAACTATATCATTGTTTGTTCACATGTGTAGAAAATAATCAATAATAACAATAAACCCAATTTATTTTTATAACTGGGTGTAAGAAGGGTGTGAGATGTACACAATTCATATCCCTATCCTTATAGGATAGAGAAACTATTTCAGATAGATCGTCAAAAATAAATATAACAAGAGTTATAATCTTTATGATTCTCCATATTCTTCTTTTAGAAAAAATTCAAAGGCCTGTGATTTGGATATTGATCTTGAATTTGATGGACTTAAACTTCACTTGTTTTTGCATCTAAGGGCTTGGAGCTTGATTTTGAATTCATCTTCATCTTTAGATCTTGTAGAATAATACCTGAGTGTATAAATGATTGTTAGCTTATACATAAATTTATGAAAATCTATGAGCTTTCTCTGACTTCTTGATAAAGATTTGATGTCCTTTCTATTTATAAAGACCCTATTAATTATTGTCGGAAAGAGAGGTATGATAAGGACAAATTCTTATGTGAGGAAGAAGGACAGAACCATGAAGATGTGTATTGATTGTCGATAGTTGAACAAGGTGAACGTGAAGAACAAGTATCCTCTTCCTCGTATTGATGGCTTGTTTGATCAGCTTCAGGGTGCATCTCTGTTTTCAAAGATTGATTTGAGGTCCGATTATCATCAGCTAAAGATTAGGGCATCGAATATCCCTAAGACAACTTTCAAGACTCGTTGTAGGCACTATGCATTTTTTGTGATGTCTTTCGCTTTGACTAACGCCCATGCAGTGCTCATGGAGTTGATGAACGGGGTGTTCCGACCGTATCTGGATTCTTTTGCGATAGTGTTCGTTGACGACATCTTGGTGTACTCCAAGACAGAGGAGGATCATAAACGACATTTGAGGATTGTACTCCAGCGATTGAGGGAAGATAAACTATATGCCAAGTTCTCGAAGTGTGAGTTTTAGCTTGACTCAGTTGCATTTTTAGGACATGTGGTGTCCAAGGAGGGTATTCGGGTGGATCCAGCCAATATCAAAGCAGTTAGAGGTTGGACCAGGCCTATGTCAGTTACTGAGATCCGGAGTTTTGTGGGACT
Source organism: Solanum etuberosum (assembly GCA_029582245.1). NCBI lineage: Eukaryota > Viridiplantae > Streptophyta > Magnoliopsida > Solanales > Solanaceae > Solanum > Solanum etuberosum. The sequence goes on from JAJONR010009676.1 coordinate 27,164, forward strand.
TGTGGGCTATTACAAACGATTTGTGTAGAGCTTCTCCACTATTGCATCTCCTTTGACCAGATTGACTCGGCAGAGTGTGAGTTTCCAATGGTCTGATGAGTATGGGGAGAGCTTTCAAAAGCTCAAGACCCTGTTGACTTCGGCTCCTATTTTGAATTCACCCGATGAGGGTGTAGACTTCACAATTTATTATAATGCTTCTAGAGTCAGATTAGGTGGTGTTCTTATGCAGAAGGATAAGGTGATCGCCTATGCCTCTAGACAGTTGAAGACCCATAAGAGGAACTATCCTACTCATGATTTGGAGTTGGCAGTCGAGGTGTTTGTGCTTAAGCTATGGTGACATTATCTGTATGAGGTTCATTGTGAGGTATTCACAGTTTTTAGTACATCTTTAGTCAGAGTGATATGAACTTAAGGTAGCGCAGATGGCTTGAGCTACTAAAGGACTACAATATCACCATCTTGTATCATCCAGAAAAGGCTAATGTGGTGGCCGATGCTTTGAGTAGAAAGACTTCTAGAATGGAGAGTCTTGCCGCTATTAGTGTGGAAGAGATACCATTGGCTAGGGATGTTCAGAGGTTAGCTGATGTGCCGTGAACTTATAGCACATTCAACGCCCAAAACAAAAGATTATTGCAAGAAACAAAGCATGTTTTTGTAGATATGATGTTTCTTTTGTCTAATGTGCAGGAAAAGAGATATTAAAATAAGTTGGAAGAGAAAGCTTGAAATTGGAGTAAAGTTACTGAGGACGAAAGGCTAAACGAGCCATGCACCTATTAACGGCCCGTGAACATGTCTGTGAAGTTGTCCTGGAAGAAGAAAATGCCAAGTGAAACTCAACGAGACCCTATACGGTCCGTACAACCTTTACGATAAGGCCAGGAGTTCATGAAGCTTCAAGCTAAAAGGCATGCTGGAGTCAAAACCTGAAGGAAAGTGAACGGGACTGCAAACCAGCCGTGAAGACCTTAACGACCTGTATTGAGGCTTGTGGGAAGCTGAGGGAGAAGTTGAAGAAATTTTTCTATGTGTTGGATCACAGAATGCTTAAATGGACTGTGAAAAGCTTCACGATCCATTTGCCTATCCGTGAAGGTTGTCGACAGGAATACTGTCCTACTTCGTTTAGGACTCATCTTTAAGACTATAATTAGTTTCTTAGGGTTTTATTTTTAGGATCATCGATATCTTGAGACAAGTTTTTATCGCAGAAACGATAAGTTTCTTATTTTAATTTATCTTTTGGATAATTGATCAACGTTTGATCTTGAATTCACGTTCTTAATCAAGACTTATTGGTTTTCATTATTGAAAGTTTATTACTTCTAAACTTTCATCAATGTTGTACTATTGTTTTGTTGAGAACATGAGCAACTAAACACCACAACTAGGGTTGTAGAAACCATGACTAGGGCACAACGTTAAAATCAATCATGAATGACTGTCTTTGATGTTTTGCATGCTTCATTTCTATTTTTGTATTTATTGCTTTCTAGCGAGCACACGTTAGAACTTACCTGTATTCAGTACTTGCTCGAGAGAGAAGTATATGATTAGGAAAATCTTGAAATGAATGAACTACACAATTGAATAACTCATTTTGAAGATTCGAGCAAGAGATTTCTAAACGAGTAAGCAAGGCTTAAAACTAAAACACTTTAAAACTGAGAAGAGATGTGATTTTCACCTAATAGGGCTAAAATCATTTAGGTGTATTTAACTTTCTAGATAATGCATCATTGTAGCAAGAGACTTTTATTTGTGCGAAATCTAGGTTGTAGTTAGAATGTCATGGGCACACAATCCTGGTCTATTCTAATTGATAATCAAACTCTGGAACTATCGCATGTTACTGTTACAACTGAATGCTAGTTATTATTAGTCAGTTGAACATTAAATCAAAACCCAATTTACTTTACACTTTTAGTTTTATTTCTGGGAATATCAACCACAACTGAACATAAGAATTAGTAGACTTATTTCTTTTGTAATTCCCTGTGGGATCGACCACAACTCTTGTTGAGTTTTGTAATTGACTTTAACCGTTTATATTTCTTAATTGAAGTGTAAGTTTGGATGTATCAAATTTTGGCACCGCTTCCGGGAAATTCGGTTTAGAAATATTCTACTAGCAATTATTTTAGTTTGTAGAGGTATTTCCTAATTTTACTTCTTATTTCTTGTATGTGTCTTCTACAGGCGACTTAGTTAGTGTATGCCAAACACCAGAATTAAGGGAGTACCTTTAATTCCTTTCGATCCTGAGCTTGCACAATCTACTAGAATAATGGTTACCATGCAAGAACTTGAGGCACATAGACAGAGACTGAGACAGGATGCTGAGGGCCAAGAAAGGGGTGCCAACAACCATGCAAACGACTCGAACATGTAGTAGTTGAGGATGAAGAAGAGGAAAGGTTGGTACCTCTACAACAACCATTAGCCCTAAGGAGAAGAGGTCAAAAACAGGTGCATGTAGTTGTTGATGACGATGATCCAAACATGGATGGGGCTGGAGCAACTGGAGTTATAGTGCTCCCACCATTGCTTCCAGGAGTGAAATTCACCATCACCAGCACACTGATTTAGTTATTGAACCTGAAAGGGTTATTTAGAGGAACAACTGGTGAGGAAACAAATCAACATCTGATAAACTTCGTAGGAACTTGTAAGTCGACTGAAGTTCTAGGAGTTATCCACACAGCTATGCGGTTGAGGTTATTTCCATTGTCTCTGATTAGAGAGGCAACAAATTGGCTAAATGAACTCCCTAATAATTCGATCACTAACTGGGTGAAATTGAGAGAAGCCTTCTTCGATAGATTTATCCTCGAATTAATAGAATTACAGTTGAAAGATGAGATATGTGCTCACAAGAATTTACCATGTGAAGCATTACATGACACATGGTGGAGGTTTAGCCTGAAGCTTAAGCGGTGCCCAAACCACTACCTTACAGACAAACATTTGAGGCAGGTATTCTATAGATCGCTGAAATTTGTGACTAAGCCTGTGGTTGACGAAATTTGTGGAGGATCTTTCATGAACAAGCCTTTTCCAGAATCGCTGCTATTCTTGATGAGGTCTCAAAGAATAATAGAGCAAGGCACACCAGAGATGCGAAGATTGGGAACCTTGGATTCACATTTGAGTTGTCGATAGAGCATGGAAAGAGAGAGGAGGAGGAGCGTGACCAAGACATGGACCATATGAAAACTCATATGGATCTTCTCACTAAACATTTACTAGTAGCTGGTACAGAAAAGGTGAATGCAGTAGGTGCTGCAGGTAGGTATGAAGACCAAGAGTTTGACTATGATGAAGAAGCCAAATATCTGAATAACCGGGGGGGGGGGGGTTCCAGAATTATAACTCAGGTAACCAAGGCTATAATTCTTGAAATCAAGGTAGGAAATACCCTAAAGATGGTCAATATGATAGATTTGGAAATAAGGACCAAGGAAATTGGCAGAACAAAGATGGATTCAAAAATGACCACAGTGGTGTGTATGTGCCTCCCGGGAACAGAGACAGAACATGTAATGGGTCTAGTAGCTCCAAGATGGAAAATATGTTAGTAAATGTATTGCAGAGGGTTAAATTTATAGATTTATGGGTAAAAGCGTTGAAGAATGACTTCTCAAATATGAGTCATCTAGTAGATTCGCACTCAACTTCCATAAATCAATTAGAACAACAAACTGGGCAACTCTCAGCTTTGTTGAACTAGAGAAAGAATGGGACATTACCCAGTGATACGATACAAAACCCAAAGAAGGATGGACACTACATGGCTATCACTACTAGAAGTGGTAAATCACAGACATAACTGGTACCTGTAAGTATTGAGCAAAAGACAAGTGTGGAAGCAGATGTAGAAAATAAGGCAGATGAAAGAGGATTGGTAGAACCTGAATCATATAAAGAGGTAGAGATTAGGTTAGGAGCGACTGAAGAGACAAGGAAAATTGAGGAGCCTACAATAGAGGTATCACAACCTTTACAACAAATTCCCAAACCTCCACCTCCATTTCCGTAAAGTCTTAAAAATAAAGCTGAAGATGGTATGTTCTTGAAGTTCATCTTTATGCTTCATCATCTTTTGGTAAATATTCCATTGGTAGAAGCTTTGGAGTAGATACTAAGTTATGCCAAGTTCATGAAGGGTTTAGTGACAAAGAAGAGAGCAGCAAGTGTCGAACCTGTAGATAATTTGCACCATTGTAGTGTTATTGCTACAAGGTCTCTGGTACAAAATAAAGAAGATCTAGGTGTTTTTACCATACCTTGAAAAATTGGTGTATTTGACTTTGCTAAAGCTTTGTGTGATCTAGGGGCCAACATCAACCTCATGCCTCTAGCGATATACAAGCAATTAGGTTTGGGAACTCGAAAACCTACGACAATGAGACTGATGATGGTTGATAGGTCAGTGAAAAGGCTCGTTGGTATTCTCTGTGATGTGTTCGTGAAAGTGGAGAGTTTTATTTTTCCTGCCGATTTTGTGATCTTAGATTGTGATGTTGATTTCTAAGTTTCCATAATTTTGGGGAAGCCATTTTTTGCCACATGTAGAGCATTGGTTGATGTGGAAAGTGGTGAGTTGAAATTCAGGTTAAACACTGAGGAGGTGAAATTCAAGGTGTGCAAATCTATGAAGCAACCACAAGATATGAGTGTGGTATCTGCAATTAATATAACCGAGGATGGGATCATTGAAGCATCCATAGAGGAAAGGTTCATAGTGGAAACGCTAGCCGTTGTAATTATGAACTTTGATGAGGTTTTCAGAGTAGATTACGTGGAGACTGTAAATGCTTTGCAAGGGCATGGGATCACATTCGTATTCTCCTAATAAGTTAGACTTGCATCTGAAAAATATGCCGACTCCTCCAACAAAGCGATCCATCGAGGAGCCACTTGTGCTTGAGTTGAAACAATCGCCTGGCCATCTGAGGTATTTATTTTGGGTGAAAATAACACTTGGCCAGTTATTATGGCTGCATATTTGAATGGTAAGCAAGTGCAAGAACTTGTGAAAGAACTAAAGAGATTCAAAAAGGCAATTGGTTGGATCATTATTGATATCATTGGCATACCTCCTGGTATTTGCACTCACAAAATCCAGTTGGAGGAGGACTGCAGCCCGGGTATAGAGCACCAAAGGAGATTGAACCCACCTATGTAAGAGGTGGAAAAGAAGACGATTATCAAATGGCTGGATGCAGGTGTGGTATATCCCATTTTTGA
>JAJONR010009677.1:0-34826 GCA_029582245.1 Solanum etuberosum
AAACGACAGATAGTGACCAAGTGAAAGTGAAAGAACGTGGAAAGGATAATGGATCAGGAGGGAATTAGCTGTAAAGCAGAAAAAATTTGGAGAAAGAAACAAGAGAAGAAAAGGATATTCTCAACCAAGATTTCTTTTAGCAGCTGGCTGGAGATTTTTATTTTGTAAACCATTATAGATTTTACTTTAGTTATGACATGATTATTTTAAGAAAGAGTTTAGTAAGAACATAATATAGAAAATCTACTTGTAGAGTCATTTTCAAATTGTAAGTGCGCGCAAGAGATTATTTCTTCGAAGTTTTTTCCTCCGGGAAAATTAAGGACAAACACCAGCATTTAACTGGGTTGATTTTAACTTAGTTTTGTGTCAATTTCACATGCAGAAACATATTCTCAAATCTCAAGACTTCAACTTCTCTTCAATACATAATGACTGAAGCTAATTTTGATTTGTTAACCCGACCAGTTCATCAATTGTCGAAAAGTATAATAGTCCTAACCCATGCGTTATTTTAGACAGAGACATGGGTCCACAAAAGGACCAAATATACCGGAATTCTTAAGCTACTTCATAGTCGGATAAATGAGTTGAGGTGAGATGGTTGAAATTCCTTCATCCTTAACCAATCTCAGATTCGAGATCCTAAGAATGAATAAGTAATTATTGGGAGACCCCCCCCCCCCCCACCCCAACCTCAAGGGCTCTATAATGTGTGAATCCAAATTTAATCGGACCCCACATATCGAAAAAAGAAAAACTTCATAGCCAGCCCCACCACACCACCAATTTGGGACAAGAGTCCTAGACAAAGATTGTCTTCAATGGGCCTACTTTTAAAAGGGTCCACTTGGGACGGCCTACATTTTCTGTAGCAGTAACATTCCTAAAAGGAAGCAGCCACAGGAAGATTGAATAAATTGTATTCTCCACCGACCTTATCACTACTTGTCCAATTAAAATTTATCTAAATTCACTCTTTTATTTTATTTTATCTATATAATTATCATCCAAAATATTTTTTTGTCCAGACTCTACTTGTACTCTATGACTGAATTGGCATGCTTCAGAATTTTAAGCCTGAAATCCTCTGAAAAAATCTTTTTCTAACAAAGTAATATGAAATAGAGAATGTGATTTTCTAACAATAGTGATTTTGTCCATGAAATTATACTATTTTGAGGGTATAGTGGGATGAATGAGATTTCTTTATCTTTAATAGGAGGTTATGACGAATCTGAAAATGGAGAAATTCCTTGTAGAGGATGGGCTCTACAGGATGTGAATTTGAATTAGTTGAGTGAATTGATGTGACCATTTCTCTCTTTTCAATCACTACTTTAATATTCTTCCATCATCACTAATATAATGCTATAATATAAGTCTAATTATCATCTTAGTTGTCGAGATTAGTCAAAAACCATCGGATAAATATAACATAGGAATATTCTCTTTTGTTAAGTGTCGACTTCGGTTTTGAACAATCCTCACATTATGAGCTAACTTTTGAGATTGAGCTAGCACAATATCCATTTTTCACATGGTATCAGAGCTAAGTCACTGTAATTGTATGTCCCAACATTCGGTCCCATGTTATCCTGTCCAAACTCCAAATGTTGGGCTTGGGCATGCGGTCAAGGTGGGGTGGGTGGGGGTTAAAGTATCGCACATTGTTTGAGGTTGAGGGATGAGTTACTCGTCTTCTTATATGGTCTTGGACAATCTCTGTCAGGATAAAAATGCAAACTCTTGCTCGACAGACTAACCTGACATCACAACATGACTTAACTTCTTAACTTGAGTTAGGTCCAAGTTCCATTTCTACGAGAGGCAACCAACTTAATTTCCATTTTTCCTCTCTTCAATATCTTCCTTATAAATCTAAAGTTGTCCCATACATATTTTTCTTAAGCTCCACCACTACACTATCAAACTGAAAAACCACACTTCTGCTCCTAGCAGCAACATCTTTACATTCATCAAACTGCATAGGAAAACAATATCCATGGTCATGATCAAGATATCACAAGTTCTAAAGCTTCTACTCATCATAGCTGCCCTTCTTATCATCACCCCTCTATTATCCACATCAGTAAGAACAACTTACCTCTATTTCATTGTTCACCTTCTCATCATTTCACTAGGAGCTGAAGCTGGCCTCATTTCCTTCTTCTCCAAGTTTCCATATGACAAGAAATTACCTTCAACAAACAGCATCGTCACCCAAAAACAACATAACATGACTACTCCAGTGATAGCTTTTCTCCCCTCTCTTGGAACTAGTGAACATCAAGAAACTGCCCCTAAAGCTAAATATGATCATGTAGCGAGCTTAGAGAGCTCGCTTCTGATTACTACTAAGAAAAATACCGGTAAAGTGGTTGAAAAATGTGCTTCAGAGAAAATTATTGGTGTTGCAGAATTACATGAGCAGGCACTAGTGAAGAAGTGCCCTTCAATGCCAAGCTTGTTTTTCATAGGGGGTACTGGTGATGAGGAGATTGGTGAAGCGGAAGAGATCATTAAGGAAGAAAAATATACTGAAAGGGAGGAAGTTGGGGATCAGCTGATCAGTAAGCAGGAGCTATTTTATAAAGCAGAGACATTCATCGGTAACTTCTACAAGCAATTGAAGATACAGAGAGAAGACTCATGGAAGAGGCTTCATGATTTCTATGACAAAGCAGCTTTTTAATTAAGGCAATCCTTTTTCTTTATTAATATGCCAAATTCAATTGGTACAATTCTTAGCATACACCATATCTCTTTTTTTATTTTTGCTAGAAGGGCTGGATCTAGAGTCACTGCATCTCACTATTCTTTTATGACAGTGGGTGCAAATTTTATGTATTATATAGTAGGTGTTGAACATATAATTATATAGTAAAAGTATGCTCTCTAAAATAATATATATTTCTACATACACTTATGACCAAGATGGCAAATCATTCTTAAGAAGTTGGTCAAATTTTTGCAACTTGTATTCATGTCTCACTTTGCTAATCTTTCTGAAGATATTATCAGGTTACTTATAAGGGATTAAGTCTGATTCTTTATAACTGGATTGACAACAATCTACAATTCTTTATTAGTATGATAAGATAAGGTATCTATCACAAATTGTAAAATGACAATGATTGTTAGCACCCCTTTAGTCTACCAACGGTTTACACATGGAAGATTTAAGGAAATTAGAAAGTAGATTACTTCAGCTTATAAGTTATATATTTTTTATTTCTGTGTAGCAGTTGTTTGCAGTAGATTACTACAGCTTTTAAGTTATTTATTTTTCCTATTTCTGTGTAGTAGTTGTTGCAGTAAGGAGGTTATTCCTCCACTTTCTCATTTTAGTTGTAGTAGGAAGTTATTTCCTTGTTTTCAGATGGATGGTTAATCCATCAGTGTTGTACTTAGTTTTATTTGAATCAGTGAAATAATAAGCAGAAAATTAATCAAGTTTTTGAGTACTTCGAACTCAAGAGATTGCAGTTCTCTCTTAACGAACCAGCACCATAGGTAGAAAAAAGAAAACCTCTTTCCAGACTCCTAATTCACTCAACTTTAACTCTGACTTTGTCTTGCAACGTCTCATAGCTAGATCCATAACAAGGGATTGTAACAATGGTCCAAATACTTTTAGCAACAGAACATCGTCAACTTTTGGAGCCCCACCTGTGCTTGGACTCATGCACCTTAAGACAATTTGCTTGGAATGTTCTTGTCATACACAACATGTTTCTCAATGTTCTTTTCAATGTAAAAGAACCTTTTTCCTGCTTTAGACCAATGCACTTGTAGACACGGAACATAGATATGCATGTATTAATCAACTATGCCGGAAGATATGGAGCGATCGTGTCTTACTTTTGCACTTAAAAGATCATGAATATTCACTTTGCAGCAACCAAAGATGATTATTGCACGAATCGAGAGAGAACCTGAGTAAGCTTTACTTCCAAGTTGCACTGTCCCCTGCTGTCTGTTTCGTCCTGGAATTGGAACGTGGAATTACGTACAAATCAACTGAACTTGGATTCCTGCAAACTCCGGATCATTGTTAAAGCTGCTGAATTCTCTGCATTTTTTACTCGTGACTTCTCGTCTCCCATCACAAAAAGCATGCCTTCAGCAATTCCAATTTGCACAGAGCATATAAACTTCCTATCATGAACAGGACCTATCCCTTTCTCTACTCTGCAACTATCAGAAAGCAAACAATAATGAAACCAATTTCATACATTTAATGTGACTGCAACAGAAACAGAAAAAACTTGGCAGCATCTGGATACTGAGACAAGCAAACTCAGAAAGAATTACCAAATGAAAATCTTTCCCATAAGAAACACATGCATTCACCATGTCGCAAGTTCAGAAATTATTGCAAGAACAAGAGTTTTAATAAAATACCAAAAAGAATCACAATTGAAAATTTTGTTTAGGAATACATCTTAATCATTTCTTTCAACAATTGGAGAATAACACATACAAAACATGTCTAGGGGGGGAAAGTTTTACCTATGATAATTAGCAAGCATACTTAATGACTACTCAGACATCACTCTTCTTGCAGCAAAAGTCACCAAAACATTGAAACAGGAGTATGGCTTGAGCCAGTTTGATGCAAAGTTTACAGGGATAACTAGCTCTGCATGAAAACGAGTTCTATAAATAACAGTTAAAATCCCTTGTATACTAAAACTGAGGCTGTAAATACTAAGCACGTACTATTTACTAATAGACAATAAGTCTGTGAGACTCGTCTCTTCAATCTACATAATTACATTTGCAAGTTATAATAGAAATCTAGAGGAATAAATATAGAGAATTCGTACAGACAATCTAACTAGTTGGGATTGAGGCGTAGTTGACTGATACATTGGTACTCTAAATCCAGAAAGGAAAAAGAAAGAGAGCTATAAGATCCTTGGCCAGCACGAACTTAAATAGTAAAAAAGGAGACTGATCACCCAGACAACATTCACATTAGATGCTTAATAGATACCTCTTTACTTGATAGATAATCCCTTCGTCCCAAAATACTTGTCACTATCCGCTTCTCAATAGTTAAACACTTTAAACTATATGAACTTTAACCAACATTTTAAGATGTATCTTTTCAACATATTGATACGAGAAGATTCGCAACTTATACTTTGTCGTATATCTTTTGAATATCTAAAATTTAACTTTAACAAATTAAATTAATCTAATCCAATTTAGCTCCAAAAATTAGTCAAATCGACTCTCGAAAAGTGAAAAGTCAAAACTATTTTGGGACAACAAAACTTTTTTACATAACAATGAACTTTGACCACAGCATTTAGGATGTATCTTTTCAGCACGAGACGTAGATCGGAAAATACGCTGTTTTATAAGAACTTGGTCCACCGGAAGCTCGTAGCACGCCCTCCTTTCTTTCCTTTCTATCCCTTTCCTTTCTCGGGGAATGAGCACACCTTCAACTAGTCACCAGTGCCCAGATTTTCTGTCTCTGCCAGCTCGTAACCTCGCTCCTGACTATTCATATTCACGTTTTTTTCTTTCTCCGGATATACTCTCAACTTTCCCTGCTATCCTATCAACAGGTCAGTCAATATCAGTAGTGACAGCACGTTGAACCATGTCTGTCAACGGTGAAAGATAGCCCTAAAGTGAGGGCCCCTATTGATATGAGAAGATTTGCAACTTATCAGTACTTTTCGTATATATATATTGAATATCCAAATATTAATTTATCCAACTTAGCTACAACTATTATGCGACAACAAAACTTAAACTACATAACAATGTGAAGAATCAGTTAATGATCGATAAATCTATAATGTACCTTTTCATCGAGGATTGCCGAATCGCGGCGGAGGTAGTTGTAGAGGCCGTGCCGGACGGCAACTCTAGCAAGCTTTTCCGTACTTACAGTGGCAGAGCGGAGGTCAGTAAGCTTGCCACAGTCAACGTCAGGGTAAGTCACGAACAAACAGCTCGAAATAGCTAAGCCGAGAGTGGCGTCGCCGGCGAACGCGAGCCGCTGGTAATTACTTAGAAGAGTGAGTAAAAGCTTCTTCCAGAAGCTTCGTGTTCCTAAACCGATACTTTTCTTCCTCCGGCGACGGCGGTAACCTATTTGCGTCGGCCACCATCCGCAATTGTCCGGCGATTGTATTTTGAATGTAAAAGTGCTATCGCGGGGGGAAACAAACTGAGCTGTATCAGAAAAGTGCAAATGCCTGAACGAATTTAGGCATACTATTTATAGTTTTTTTTCATCTCTACCGTACTTGCCTTTTTTTATTGTGATTTTCTTTCTTGTACCTTTCACACTATAGGTAATTTATAAGATAAAATTATTCAGTATTTTTTTTTTTTATAACCGAAAAATCCATCTGTGACCCACCCTTTGGACCAATCACAGCCTTTTAAATTCGGTGGATAATGGACCCACCTCTCTACCCTTCTCCACTTAAATTCGGTGGATAACAAGCCCGCCTCTCTATCCTTCTCCACTTAAATACCAAGCTTCGCTTTACATGGTGTGGGGCTAGAACGTGCGATCTAAGCCACAAATCCTCCACCTTTTGCCACTTGAGCTAGGCCTTAAGGGCTAAAATTATTCAGTATTCTTTTACCTATACTAAAATTTGAAAAATGCTTCACTCGTCCTTCACTTATCAATTTTTAGTACCATAGAATATATTTGTATTTCATAATTTCAAATAAAAGAAGATGGGAGATATAATTATCCAGTTACTTGTATCCAATATCAAGCAGTTTTTTCACTGGAACACTGCATCTTCCTTCTTGATACCATCATAGTATATATATATATATGTACGCTAATGGTGTCAAGAAGTAACGGACTAATATTTTCCCTGAAACGCTACTTCTTCCTCTTTGATACCATAAAAGTATATATATACTTTGATGATATCAAGCAATAGACGTGAATTAGTAGTTAAAAACAGAAAGGTAATAAAGTAAAGCAATAGCTGCTTATAATAGTTTCCCTTTTTTTGGGATACAAGTGTTTTTTCCCCAAAGAGAAAAAGCTTACAAAAGGTCCAATAATATTCTTAAATCTCCCAATAATATTCCACATATATATAATGCACTACATAAATAAATATGAGTACAGATATGCATTCTCAAGTATGAGTATTAAATACTTCAACAAAAGATCCATTTGTATGAATTCAGATCACAGCATATGATTAAATCCTCCAGCCTGTGGAGCAACCCGATTCCCATTAACGTTAAGGAGCAATTGTAGCAGCCAACTCCTCACCATTGAATCCTCCTGATAACATAACGCGACAAAACCAGAAGAATGTTTTGTATGATCACTAAGGCAGAAGCATATGATTATCTCTAAGCATATTGGGAAGACAAATTTTCAGTGCCTGACAAGAGCCCTGCCATAAGCCAAACACATCACCATTAGCCTCACAGAAACAGAAAGATCAAAAAGGGCTGTGATATATCACACACAAGCAAGCTGAAAGGAAAACCGGGATGGTGATATACAAAAAACAAACCTTGAATTATCTGACAAACGAAGATAGCACCTGATTATGTGTTTCAGCAATCTTGATGAAGGTTGTTCAGCAAGTGCACCAACCATATTCCCTAAAACTTGGATTACTTCGAAAAACCTTTTCGATATGGCACATACGAAATTCAGACCCACATCATCTAGAAGAATTTTTACACAATGAAAGTCGCAACCTGTCAGCATGAATAAATTAGATGCATGAAAATCTAAATGTAACTGGAAAATGGTTTTGGGGAAGCACTAACTGTTTTTGATAGTTCACATCCCATCTCCATCGCGCACAAGCACTTCGGAATTATCTCTGTTGAAATAAGAAAACTGATAACTTCAGTGTCATCTACCTGCGCAGAGAAAATCAGAAGGAACAAAGTGCATTTAAGCTTTAGAACAATAATTGATTAAATAGGTAAAGAATATCATATAGCTCCTAAATTTTTTAACTAATCATGGTTTCCTTCTCATGTCATTACCAGTAGATATGATCATAAATAAAATCTTTATGCTAACAATGGAAGTAGAAGAAGAGACGCATGAAATACAGTAGACATATTACTTTCAGAAGGGCACAAATGACACCTAAGCTTGCAAGCCTCAAATATTCAAAGGGTGTCGACTTGCTTGTTGTGTTAAGAAAGGGGTACAAATACAAAGGAATTTTTGCTGAAAAGTAGAAAACTGTTAAAAGGATCTATTCAAGGGAAACCAAATATCACAAATATGATGGATTACAATTACAACTATCATCACACAAAAGTCTATCAAAATCTCAAGAACACATCATGATTATGACGTCCATTTATTTGATTTTTTTTTTGGACGTACATATTAAGTTTATGAAGGTTACAAAGCATTTTACATGAATAATGTAGGGCTGGGGTAGTTATCTAAGACAACATTCTTGTGTTGCAGCGCTTCAATAAACCTAAGGACACAAACATGTATTCTTCATTTCTTCCCTCTTTATGGACATCAGTGACTATCAAGGACGAGCGGTCATTATTACTTTATAGTCATGCATTCCGAGGAAAATAAAACCCAAGTATAATTTTATTTTTTTCTACAAGAATTGGATAAGATAAATCCAAGTATAATGTCTTCATGTGTAAATCAAATTCAAATTCTCGTCCAAAGATTTATCAAACAAATGCAGGGTGGCATTAATTTGATACGATTTGGATCTTATTCTTGACTTGTAGCTGTGGAATTCTTTTTGACAAGTAAATAAGAGTTTAATTTAAGTGAAAATATGATACTAAGCAAGTGCCGGCAGAATAAGATTTAAGAGATGTAAGTGTTGAGATTTTTGTGTCCCTGTCATTGTAATGGAAAAGAATTTGCATGCACAAGCAACTGCAAATCAACAAAGGCAACAATTTTCTAGCATTCCAACAACATTCCACCTAAAAGTACAGTCAGAAAAGGCCTTTGTTGTAAACCAAAAGAGGCCAAGCTTATTGCCATTGACAAATAGATATGAGAACTTTTAAAAAAAAACAAAGAGAGGAGAATCTTCACCATTGAGGAACGACTTTCTGGTGTCAGGATGACAGGCTACAGACTGCAAAATAGAAAGCAATGAGAAACTATTTCAATAGGAGGGATAGAAAATTTGACCTTGACCAGCAAAAAACCTAAATAACAGAGGCATCTTAAAGCATTTATACAATGGTAACAACAGATATTTGGAAGTGATACTTGTCATGCTCCAAGAAAGAGATAAAAGTTAAACTACTTCCCTACTAACACATTCCAGTTTGTTGCATTCACCATCCACCTCTCTTGATACATTTAGCACTTCATAGTTGATATAGGGTTGCACAAGGGATCAATTCTTAGCCCATTCTTGTTTGTCATGGTGATGGATGATTGACGTTGCATATTTAAGATGAAATCTCTCAATGTATGTTGTTTGCAGATGACAAAATACTAATTGATGAGACATACAGATGAATCAGTACTGGGCTGGAGGTGTGTAGAAAAATCTAGGGTCTAAAAGGTTTAGGTTGAATAGGACCAAATCACTTGAAGTGCAAATTCAGTGATGCAATGAATGAGAAAGACATGTATGTGACACTTGAACACACAATTTATTCCCAAGAAAGATATTTCAAGTACCTAATGTCTGTAATTCAGGAAAGTGGAGACATCGACGATGATATCGCACATCGTATTGGTGCAACATGGACAAAGTAAAAGCTTGCCTCCCGAATCTTATGTATACCTAAGAACTAAGAAGTATGGAGGTTTGAATATTAAGAATTGCAAACTCTGAAACATAGTTGTTGTTGTGTAGCTCTTATGACAATTGGCAAGTATGAAAAATGTATTGTGGGTAAATTGGATACATGAAGTCTATATGAAGAATACTAAGCAGTATTCTTGCATACTTAACCAGAAAGCTCGAAATCGCACGAATCCGAATTTAGATACCGAGTGAAAAACCTAAATAGACAGGCTTAGACAGGCTTAGTAAAGGTTCAATAATAGTCTTAATCTCCTAATAATAATCTTCATAACCATTCACATAATGCACTACATAAATAAATATGAGTGCAGAAATGCATTCCACAGTGTGCGCCTTAAATACTCCATCAAATTCCACGTCCTATACAGAAATGCATTCCTAAAAATGCACCCTTAATTTAAGTCCCATCTGTATGAATTCAGTTCACAGCATACGATCAAATCCTCCAGCTTGTAGAGCAACCCGATTCCCATTAACGTTAAGGAGCAATTGTTGCAGCCACCTTCTCGTTATTGGATCCTCCTGATAACATAATGCAACAAAACCAGTCATGGTCAGATAACAAGGGTCTGATGCCGAGAAAAGAATAATTCACGATTCAGGAGGGAGAGGGGGAGCTACTTATATTGCCAAATATTACGTACACGAAGACAACTGTTGAAGGTGTCATCTCTAAGCATATCGGGAAGACAAATTTTCAGTGCCTGACAAGCCCTGCCATAAGCCATACACATCACCTTTAGCCTCACAGAAACAGAAAGATCAAAAAGGGCTGTGATATATCACAATTCACACATAAGCAAGCTGAAAGGAAAACCAGGATGGTGATAAACAGAAAACTAACCTTGGCTCATCTGATAAACGAAGATAGCACCTGATTATGTGTTTCAGCAATCTTGATGAAGGCTGCTCAGCAAGTGCACCGACCATATTCCCTAAAACTTGAGCTACTTCAAAAAACCTATCCGATGTGGTACAGATGTAATTCAGACCCACATCATCTAGAAGGATTTTTTGCACAATGAAAGTTGCAACCTGTCAGTATGAATAAATTAGATGCATGAAAATCTAATCAAGTCAAGGGAGGATGTAATTGGAAAGTGGTTTTGGGGAAGCACAAACTGTTTTTGATAGTTCACTCCCCATCTCCATCGTGCACAAGCACCGCGGAACTATCTCTGTCGAAACAAGAAAACTGATAACTTCAGTGTTATCTACCTGCGCAGAAAAAATCAAAAGGAACAAAGTGAATTTAGGCTTTAGAATAACAATTGATTAAGAATGATCATGAATGAAAATCCTTATACTAACAATGAAAGTAGAAGACGAGACGCATGACATACAGTAGACGTGTACCTTCACAAGGGCACCAATAACACCTAAGCTTGTAAGCCTCAAATATTCAAATGGTGTTGACTTGCTTGTTGTATTAAGAAAGGGGTATAGATACAAAGGAATATATGCTGAAAAGTAGAAAACTGTCAGAAGGATTTCTTCAAGGGAAACCAAATATCACAACTATGATAGATCACAATTAAAGTTATCATCACACAAAAGTCTATCCAGATCTCGAGAGCACATCATTGATTATTGAGTCCATTTATTTGTTTATTTATTTTTATTAAAGATGTACTTAAATGTTTTTCAAGGTTACAAAGCATTTTACATGAATAATATGGGGCTGGGGTAGTTATCTAAGACAAGATTCTTGTGTTGCACCAGCCAGTGCTTCAATAAACCTAAGGCCACAAACTTGTAATCTTTGTTTCTTCCCTCTTTATGGACATTAGTGACTACCAAGGACGAACGGTCATTATTACTTGACAGTTGTGCATTTTGAGGAAAATATAACCCAAGTATAATTTTATTTTTCCTACAAGTAGTGGATAAGATGAATCCAAGTATAATGTCTTCATATGTAAATCAAATTCCATTTCTCCTCCAAAGATTTATCAAACGAATGCAGGGTGGCATTAATTTGATACGATTTGGATCTTATTCTTGACTTGTAGCTGTGGAATTCTTTTTGATAAGTAAATAAGAGTTTAATTTAAGTGATAATATGATACTAAGCAAATGCCTGGAGAATTAAGACTTAAGAGATGTAACTATGAGGAGTGTTGAGATTTTTGTGTCTGTGTCATTGTTATGAAAAGAACTTGCATCCACAAGCAACTGCAAATCAACATAAGCAACATTTTTTTTCGCTTTCAATGGCATTCCACAAAAAAGTAGAGTCAGAAAAGGACTAAAAAAGGCCAAAGCTTATTGCCATTGACAAACAGATAAGAGAACTTTAAAAAAAAGGAGGAGAATCTTCACCATTGAGTAACAACAATCTGGTGTCAGGGTGAGAGGCTACACACTGCAAAATAGAAAGCAATGGAAAACTATTAAAATAGGAAGGACAGAAGATTTGACCTTGACCAGCAAAAGAACTAAACAAACAAAGGCAGAGTGGGAATACAATTACATCTTAAAGCACTTATACTATGATAACATCAGACAGAAAGAAATGAAACTTAAAACTATTTCAGTACGAACAAGTTTTTTTCTTTTACAAGGAAAAAAAATAAAAATTTCAACACCTTCTAGTCTGTTGCATTCACCATCCACCTCTCTTGATACATATAACACAACCCCAAACATATCCAGTTTTCTATACCTCTCTTGACAATAACTCATTACTTTAAGATCACCAACAAGAATGAATAATAGAAGCAGTATCAAGAATCACGAATCACTGAGAAAAAGTCCACAAGGAAAATATATACCTGAAGAAGTGCTAGTACATTACAAACTCTATTGGATTGTGCAAGAGTCAAGTTTGGCGGTGACAAAACAGGGTAGATAGAAACTATCTCCTGCAAATGTACAAATCAACGTTTACAAACTTATAGAAACAGCTAGTGACTTCCACACATTAGAAATAGGAATCAAGTTGGACAGAAAATGTCTACAATAGATGTTCAAGAAATATGAATGAAATATTTGAGAGAATAGAAGTCCAGAATCTCATCATCATAGAAAGAGTTACTTTAACTGAACCAATATTATTGGTTTTGATAAAGCATACAACCACCTATATATAGTAGCTTTTGTTTACCATCTAAGTTGGCCCCAAGGCACAAAAAGAGTTAATTTGAGATTAGATTTAAATGACAGAATAGCTTCTCCTCCTAGCGGTGATGTTTTTCTTTCTTTTTTTTAGCATTCATGTGCATATGAAAACGAATAAACTCTAAATAATAATGAAACACTTCTCAAAATACCTGTAGAAATGCAGAGATAGTACCAAATGAATGCCATAATAAGAGGGCCAAATCCTGGAAAAGTTCCCTCTTCTGGAAAAGGAAAACAAAGACAATAAGTGTTTTTAGGTAAATCTTAAGAGTATTTGGCAGAACAAAATGATACTCAACCCAAAACGCTAAATAAGTTGGTGTTCCACATATACTAATACACAAAAATATGAGGACATTGTTGAAGAGGGGTCAGCAGCAAAATAGGAGTATTAAGGCAGACATCAATTGTGCAACAATTTCTCAAAATGAAGAAATTATAATTATGCAGCCAGAGGGAGACGCCGGAGTTAAAAAGTCCCATTAGTCCAATTTTATCAATTAGAATATCACTGTTGCTCTAGTTAATCAGTTATGCAACCTTAGGTAGAACACTGGAGTTGAAAACCAGGAAGTAATGTTGTCTGTTAGGATTCATCAACACATAGCAGTAGAAAAGAAAGAATATTGTTTGTATAAGCATGTGTGTGTCACTATTTCACTAGAAGAGGGATGGTAGAAGTAAGATGGCATCCACAGTTTATTAACTATACATCATTCATAAAGTTTTCTACTTGCTAATTGTGAAGCTATAATTTCGACATTGAGATTGTTCGTTTTTTTTCTGTCCAAGAATTGAAGCTTCTTCATAATGAAAGAGATCAATCCCAAATGAGATAACATGAAATATTCAGATTATAATAGGTACATGGAATTGAATCTCTTTTTTCTCCTACTATTCTCAAAAAGCATTTGATAGGTAAATCCGACAGTCGACAACATCATTTTCCATCTCAATTTTCGGTTAATCTAATTACAATTCAACTCTCTCAAGTGACAAGCATTTAATAGTCATCAAAACCCTCAATTTTACATAACTTCACCGTAATCAAGAATTGAAATTTATAAAATCATGCCCCGAGGAATCGATATAAAGCATAAAACGATACGAAAATAAACGAAGTGAGATGAATAAACCTTGGAAAGTTCTAGAAGAGCATTTTCACGAAGATTAGGGTTGTGGAGATCAAGCACAAGCTGTTCAGCAGATTGCATATTGCGATCCTTATTGACCGGTGCTCCGGCACTAGAAGACGATGATGACATACCACCTCTTCCTCTGAAACTGTTGACACCAACTGAGAGAGACTGAGGTAAGTTCGCCATTCCAAAGCCTTGATCAAATGCTTTTATCTTTTTTTTCCTTTCGTTTTCCCTACTTTATTTTCTCTCCTTTTTCTTCTGTTCCCAAACTGTACAAAGACAAAATTCACGGTTTGATTATTTTGATAAAGAAAATTTATTGTTTTATCTAAAACAGCGACACCATCAATGAACAAAACCTACCATTCACGTGCTTGTGCACACTAGGAGCATTTCATAGTAATTTTCAAGATTGATTTGGTCTTTAGTTTTTTTGGAATAAAACCTAATTAAAAATAAATAATAGTTTTTGTATCATTTTTCTATTAATTGTGATTAGATTTGATCTTCGATCTATTCTAAAGAAATTATATATTTTGATAATGGAATTTATTGATAATCAATGAAGAGGATCATTAATGAAATTTATAAGTCATTTTCTGATGTAATTGAAGACAAAAAGGGAAGATTTGTGAGATTGTGTTGAATGGTATATTCTTCGTTTTTTTGAGATTGACTTGGAGTTTAATTTCTTCGGCATCAAATCTAATTAAAATAATAGTTTTTGAAACTGAAGTCTTGAAAGGGAATCCGAGTAAATCATCATCTGCAAAAAAAATGATAGTCTTTCCTATTGTTTTCCATTAACCAGATATGATTTGATAATAATCAATGATAGGGTTTAGATTTAAGGAGAGGAGGTACAAAACTTACCTATGGTTGTACGTATTAAGCTTCAGATCGGGTGACGTCTTGGCTTGTAGATCTGCATTGGAAGAACGACTTTAACCTTAACAGCGCGAAGTCTAGAACTCAGAGATTACCGATTTCAATGTCCTGAGGATGAGATTCAAGCCCATGCAAGTGTTCCTCCACTTGTGCGTCTTCAGAATACCAAGTGCACAAAGATGATTGAACTTGCTTTATGCCGATTTTCAATTCCTTTTTTTGGAATCTCGAGCTAGCTTAATGGAGCACCGATGGTAGAGATGCAATTTGGAAACAAGTGGAGATGGAAACTTCTAGCGGACTCTACAAGGATTGAGAGTCCTTTCCTCTGTCCACTTCCCTAATTAGACTTTTAGCATAGTTGTTTGTTTTTTTTTCTTTCTTTCGCTTGTTTTATTTGTGGATTTAGCACTTTGGGCTAAGTCATTATTTTTGTACAGATCTTATTTTAGTTTATGAAATTGGCCCAGTTAGGTCGTTTAACTATATATATATACATATAAAATCAATGAGGGTGATCATAATAAAATTTACTAGGCATTTTCTAATGTAATTTGTGCATATCATCATATCAGTGATAGTCCCACCTATGCTTGGACTCATGCACCTTAAAACAATTTGCTCAGAATGCTCTCGTCACATTTCTCAAGGGTATCTCACATGTTTCTCAATGTTCTTTTAAACGTTAAAGTTGAAAACATTTTTCCTACTTTAGAATAATGCACTTAGGGGTCGTTTGATAGAGTGTATTAGCAAAAATAATGCATGCATTAGCTTTGTGTGTCCATTGTTTGGTACACTTTTTCATGCTATGTATAACTAATGCTTGCATTAGTTATACACTCTATTGTGTATTAAAGAGTGTATTACTAATACCATGGATTTCTAGGTTTTAGTAATGCAAATGGATTTAATGCATGCATTAAAATGGTTAAAGACCCAATTACCCCTCAAAAACACTTTTACATCTTTTCCACCACAATTGTGGTGGATATATATTTTTGTAAATAAATATTTTAATACAATGCATACTATTTTTAATACATCAAACCAAACAATGCATAAGAAATAATTTATGCATAACTAATACAAGCATTACTTATGCAAGCATTACTAATACAAGCATTACTTATGCAAGCATTACTAATACACTCTATTGTGCATTATTTATATACACTCTACAAAACGACCCCTTATAGACACGGAACATAGATATATAGGTATTAATCAACTAAGTCGTAAGATATGGAATGATCATGTCTTACTTGTGCACTTAAGAGGTCATGAATCCCTGTGTTGCTCGGATCATCCAAAAATTTTGTTGCACCCGTGTCGGATCCTCCAAAAATGCACTACTTTTGAAGTATTTGCCATGCACTCAGTCGATATTTTTGAAGAGTCTGAGAAACATTCCTGCACATATAGTGTTAAGAGTCCCAAATTGATTGTGGGAAGAAAAATTAGTCTCCTTATATGGTATTAGGAAATCCTCACCTTATGACCTACTTTTGGGGTTGCTCTAGGCCCAAGGTTCATTTTTTCTATATGGTATTTGTTAAAGAATGAAAAAGTCAAACATCAGTGGTTAATGAGATTATTGCACGAAATATGATTATTGCATGAATCAAGAGAGAACCTGAGTAAGATATACACAAGTTGAAACGAACCCTGCTACCTGCTTCATCCTGGAATTGGAATGTGGAACTATGTATAAATCAACTGAACTTTGATTCCTGCAAACTCCGGATTGTTGTTAAAGCTGCAGAATTCTCTGCATCTTTTACTCGTGACTTTTCATCCCCCATCACAAAAAGCATGCCTTCAGCAATTATAATTTGCACAGAGCACATAAACCTCCTATCATGAGCAGGACCTATCTCTTTCTCTACTCTGCAAACATCAGAAAGCAAACAATATTGAAACCAAATTCATACATTTAATGTGACTGCAACAGAAACAGAAAAAATTTGGCAGCAGCTGGATATTGAGACAAACAAATTCAGAAAGAATTACCATAAGATAATCTATCCCGAACGGAACACATGCATTCACCATGTTGCTAGTCCAGAACAACCATTTTATATGGAGTGCTCTCAAGAGAAAAAAAATCTTAAAATATGAAACCTCAAATGTCAGACATTTCAAAATATTTTTAACACATTACACTTAAATAAGTTCATTTTACTGTTGTCTGTTCAAAGAGTATAAGTCAGCAATGTATGTTAGTATGTCGATGAATGATATAGTTCTAATTTTGTCTTTGTACTCCCATATAATTATATAATCCTATGTAATTTCGTGCAGTCAAACCTTAAAGCTACTACTGAGTAGAGAAACATTGGTAGTTTCACTGCTCAGTGTTGAATCAATGTTTGATCATATGGCAACAATTTCTTGCCCTACTTTCCTTTATGGATTGACAAGGCGATATACAGCCAGGATTAAGAACATAATACTAGGATTCCCTGACACAACATGTTAAGCATGTTAGACTTGATAACACAGTTTGTGCTTGCAGCTATAGATTGAGTACAAGCGAAAAAAGTAACAACTTTATCCACCAAACAGGTATCTGACAAAAATGGCACTAAGTCACTCATGAGAACAACTACACTCAAAAGAAAAGGGCTAACCTGTAAGTTGGTTTGGGCCATTTCTCTCTCTGGCAAAGCTCGTTCAGCTTCTGCTTTGCTCCTTCACACTCTTTTGTTGGGTCAAATTCAACATCCATCTTTTTTTTCTGAAATGTTATAGATTCAACATCCCTCTTTTTTCTCTGGAATGGAACAAATTCAACATCCATCTTATCATAAGGGTTATAGAACAACTCTTTTAGAGCAGCTTTTGCCACTTGAAGCTTTGCATTTTCTTTGTGCTCAGACGAAGCTGATGCAATAAATTGTCCATCAAGATAGACGCTAGCTATGTTTTTATCTCCCTCTTTCCGATGTTCTACATCAACTTGTTTTCCATCCTTTTTGCAAAGTCCAAACAACATTGTTACAGGCTGTGGTTGTTCTTCCAACGTATTCAGCATAATAATAGGCTCTAGTAGGCCTCTGAAGATCTAAACCAAAAAAGGCAACTAGATAATCTAAACATCAGGACATCATTTCTCTTTGCAAAACAAGAATGTTCCTATTTATAACTCAAGAAAATAATTGTATTCATAAGACATTGATGAAATCTCTGAAATAAATCAATCATTGGAGCAAAGAAAGAAATGCTACATCTGTCTAAAGGTGTCTGTGTGGGCAAATTGGCTCTCATGGGCTTTCTCATTGAATCACTCACCAATTTTCTGCAATTGTAATACCTCACCATTTCTTCCCTTCCCAGTTTGATTTTCAATGATATGAAACCCAAATATGAGATTCTTCTTCATGTAAAAGAAATTCAAATTTCAAATTGTAACCTTCTATCTCTCTCTCTCTCACACACACAGCCTTTTTCTATAAGGGTACTATTATAAAAGGATTGTGGAAGCACTAACCTAGTGTGTCAAAATTAAAATTGTTCAAATCCCTAATCATGTCCAGCATGAAATCTATTACATAGATCAAATTGCGCCGAAAAAGCTAGCAAAAATCACATGTGCTTAAAAGTGACATTCCTAGGACAATCACACAATTTAATTGCAAGAAGAGTTTCAGAAAAATACCAAAAAGAATCACAATTGATTTTTTTGTTTTAGGAATACACGTTAATCATTTCTTTCATCAATTGGAGAATAACACATTAAAAACATTACTAGAGGAAAAAAGTTTTGCCTCTGAAAATTAACAAGCATACATAATTGATATAAGTACTTACTAATAGCCAATAAGCCTGCGAGACTCAACTCTTTGATTCCACATAAATCACATTTTCAAGTTATAATAGATATCCAGAGGAACAAATATAGAGAATCCGTATAGCCAACTTGACTAGTTGGGATTAAGGCGTAGTTGATAGATACATTGGTAATCCAAATCCAGAAAGGATAAAGAAAAGAGAGTTTCCATAAGATCCTTGGCCAGCACAAACTTAAATAATAAAAAAGAAACTGACCACCCAGACAGCATTCACATCAAAGCCACAATCCAAATATACAGCCCCCATTACAGACTCCACAATGTCTGCAAGAACCTTTGGTGCTTTTATCATTCCTCCATGGAACTCCATCTCCTCCTCCTGTTGCACTATTATCACAAATTCCTTCACCTACGTGCAAAATCAAAGTCTTCTCTATTACAATTCCACAAAGGAACTATTGTAATCAGTTCGATGATCTTGTGCCAATGAAATGCGCAATGATACAATGTTACCAATGAAGTGCCATATGCAATGGCTAACTGGAATCTTCACTATATGAAACAAATACGGCCTTAGAATTTTAAAGACTTACAGAAGGAAACAAAACGGACATACATATTGGATAAGATGTAACTGCCGAACCAGACTAGCCAAACCAAAGGACTTTTAGATTAATACATTTCGTAATTTTTGGGAACTTGCTTATATGAGCAATCCATATAGTAATTGGGAGGAGTTCTCCCGAGTTCATATTTTCTACTTTGTTTACTTTTACAAAGCTAGTTACTCTCTATCATGGAGGAGTCCTCCACAACTTAGATGATCAAACTGTACTTTGAGCATCCATCTAGTTATATATACATTTTTAAAGACCTTAAAGTGTAAAAGGGATGGCATGTCTACCCTTCTTTTTATGATCTCAAAAGATAAAATTGTCATTTCCCTTCCTTCATGTATTTAATATTTGAAGGAAAACACACACAAATTACCCTCCCAAACTTATCCAGAAAAGCCTATTACACGCTTTAACTTTACAGGCATTCCTTTACACCCTATTCTCGAGGGGTCATTTATGTTTTTACCCAATTTTTTAACATTAACATAAGAGGCAGAGGTCAATATCTGACCAGTGGCATCACTAGGTGGATTTGTCTTAATTTTTATTAAATGTTTACTTGTATACACTCTCTATTAGATGCTTAATAGATACCTCTTTGTTTGATAGTTACTCCGTCCGCCCCGGAAAACTTGTCACTATCAGCTTCTCTATTGTTAAATAAACAATATGCGCTTTGACCAACATTTTAAGATGTATCTTTTCACCACATTGATATAAGAAGAATTGCAACTTAGTACTTTATGTTTATCTTATGAACATCAAAATTTCAATTTTAAAATATAAAATAAATGCAATCCAATTTAGCTTCGAAGATTAGTCAAATTGGCTCTAGTAAATCCAAAAGCCACAACTACTTTTGGACAGAGGGAGAAACTACAACAAAATTTAAACTACACAACAATGTGAAGTAATGCATATAAGTTAAATACTACTATATACCTTTTCATCGAGGATTGCCGAATCGCGGCGGAGGTACTTGTAGAGGCCGTGCCGGACGGCAACTCTAGCAAGCTTTTCCGTACTTACATTGGCAGAACGAAGGTCAGTAAGCTTAGCACAGTCAACATCAGGGTAAGTCATGAAGAAATAACTGGAAATAGCTAAGCCAAGAACGGCGTCGCCGACGAACGCGAGCCGCTGGTAATTAGTAATTAAATTAGGACAGGAAGAGTGAGTAAGAGCTTCTTCTAGAAGCTTCGTGTTCTTAAATCGATATTTCAATAGCTCTTCCAATCCCCGTACTGATGTCGCCGTGTTCGTAATTTCTTCCTCCGGCGGCGGCAACCTATTTGCGTGGGTCATCATCGCGCAAACTTCCGGCGATTGCATGTGTTCTGAATGTTAAAATCCGGTGGAGTGCGCGCGCGAAAACGGTACTTTCCCGGGCGGAGAAAGCTGAGTTGTATCAGAGAAGTGCAAATGCCTGATTGAATTGCTACGTTTCAGAATTTAGGCATTACTATGGAAATTTAGAAGTTATAGATGGAAAGCCTTCCAACTTTTCTTTTAAAAAAAAAATTAAACAAATAGTATAATTTTTTAAAAAAGTACACATGCTATAAAAAGATTTTGAACATGTTAAATTTTAGATATGCACTAGCAAACTTATCCGCGCGGAAGAAAATAATAAGATGTCAATAATTTTATTAAAATATAATATAAATAGAAGAGATATTTATAATATGTACATGTATATTATACATATCCAGATGTATAATTGATTGCATAAAGATAAATGTTTGATTAGTAGTCAGATACATGACTCCAAACAAAGTCATAAGTCGTTTATTTGAATCAATAAAAAATTCGTATAAAATATAATTAAAAAAAATGAACCGAACATACGTTAAATAATAAATAATGTACATCATTGTTATGAAATCACTCAACATACCTCATCAGGTGGGAAGAAAATTTTGTAGTTATATCATTGAATCTTTGCAATTCTCACAAATTTATAGGAGTAATTCTTTGTTGCCTTCGCGACTTTTCATTTTTCTATTATTTGTAACTGTTGGTTTTCATTTCACAACTTTTAATTATTTTAATTGCAATCATTATTATTATTATTACTAACATTTAACTCTTATTTTTAATTCAATTGTTACAATTTCCCTGCAGGAAAGAACAAAACATAAAATGTAAGAAAAGTCTAAAAGTTTTGGGAAAACGTATAATTTAAAAATTGAGCATTTAATTTCAATAAATAATCTTTTTATACTTCCATGAATATATTTATTTTTAATCAGAAAAATATGATAAAATGTAAAAAAAAAAAAAAGACAAAAAAGGATAAATACTAATAGTAGCCATAGAGAGGTGTCACCTCACATTTTCTATATCCAACTTTATATATATATATATATATATATATATATAGATTTAATATAAATATTTTTTTTATTGGACGCATATTTAAGTCAACCTATCTTTTAAAAAAACTGATAGAGCTAAATATATAATTTCATTATTTTAATTCATATATAACTAATACCACATAACTTATTCCATCTTCTATCTACATAAATTTCCTTATAAGTTATATGAGTAAATTTCCTTATAAGTTATATGAGTATTAATTATATAGAATTACTAAAATACAACCAAATATCATATAAAATTAATATATAAATGGCTTGTATATAACATTTGAAACCTATCAATTTAATATTGTATAAAATTAATACATGAATAACCTTTATTTTATTTTCAAACAAAACAATGTATTAAATTAGGTTGAATTTTATACGGTAACCAAACAATGTATTAAATTAGGTTGAATCTTATACGGTAACCAAACGGATCTTTAATATACAAGGGTTCTACTTTGCTTCTTCATATAATCTCATAAATAAAATTTAAAAAGGATAATGTATACGTAGACTTTACCCAAATCTCTAATAGCCATTCCAACTCAAATAAAGCATTTCAAAGTATATATGAAAATAAAATACAACAAAGAAAAAATTATGACGCTAATTGCCAAGAATGATACAGTTCAATATTACTATTATGCAAGATGTGATATTAAAATAAGAAATCATCTTTATTAACTTTAACTACAACAAATATAAATTTGAGCACTAATAACATGGAGGACTTGAAGTCGACTCAGTAAATGCAGTCTCTCTGGCATATCTATGCCATTAACGATGACTGCTTTCATATCCGCAACAAAAATATTTGCTAGGAGGACTAACAAAAATTATGATGATAAGTACTCCAAGCACTTTACACCACTATGAGACTTTCCAACGCAAAGTCAGATTTAATCACTCCCCAATGACAATAGAGTACAGACACTAGGAAACCAAAAAAAAGGTATGCTATAGGTCCAATAATATTCTTAATCTCCTAATAATAATCTTTATAATTATTCACATAATGGACTACATGCATAAATGCATTCTAAAGTGCTCCAACAAAAGACTAGGAAGTCTTATTTAAGTTCTATTTGTATGAAATTCAGTTCACAGCATATGATCAAATCCTCCAGCCTGTAGAGCAACCCGATTCCCATTAACACTACGGAGCAATTGTTGCAGCCACCTCCTCGTCATTGAATCGTCCTGATAACATAACAAAAAAAAGATGGTCATGGTCAGAAAAAAAATAACAAGGGTCTAATGCGGGGGAGCTACTTATATTGTCAAGTATTACGTACACGAAGACAACTCTGGAAGGTGGTATCTCCAAGTATATCGGGAAGACAACCTCTCAGTGCATCACATGCCCTGCCATAAACCAGGGACATCACCTTTAGCCTCACAGAAATGAGAAAGACCGAAGAGGACTCTGATGTGTCACGCATAAGCAAGCTGAAAGGAAAACCAGGATGCTGATAATACAGAAAACTAACCTTGGATTATCTGACAAACGAAGATAGCACCTAATTATGTGTTTCAGCAATCTTGATGAAGGTTGTTCAGCAAGTGTGCCGACCATATTCCCTAGAACTCGGGCTACTGCAAAAAACCTTTCCGCTGTGGTACAGATGTAATCCAGACCCACATCATCTAGAAGGATTTTTTGCACAATGAAAGTTGCAACCTGTCAGCATGAACAAAATTAGAAGCATGAAAATCTAATTAAGTCGAGGAAGGACATAACTGGAAACTGGCTTTGGGGAAGGACCAACAGTTTTTGATAGTTCACTCCCCATCTCCATCGTGCGCAAGCACAGCGGAATTATTTCTGTTGAAAGAAGAAAACTGATAACTTCAGTGTCATCCACCTGCGCAGAGAAAATCAAAAGAAACAAAGTACCTTAAAGCTTTAGAATAACAATTGATTAGGGTAGGTTAAGCATATCATACATAGCATCATTAGCTCCTGATATTATAACTAGTCATGGTTTCCTTCTCATGTCATTCCCTGTAGATATGATCATGAATGAAATCTTTATATTAACAACAATGGAAGTAGAAGAAGAGACACATGAAATACAGTAGACAATAACCTTCACAAGGGCACCAATGACACCTAAGCTTGTAAGTCTCAGATATTCAAAAGGTCTTGACTTGCTCGTTGTATTAAGAAAGGGATACAGATACAAAGGAATATGTGCTGCAAAGTAGAAAACTGTCAAAAAGATTTATTCAAGGGAAAACCATATATCACAACTATGAAGGATCACAATTACAATTATCATCACTCAAAATTCTATCCAGATCTCAAGAACACATCATGATTATGAAGTCCATTGATTTGGTTCTTTTTTATGAGATGTACTTTAAGTTTTTGAAGGTTACAAAACATTGTACATGAATAATATGGGGCTGGGATAGTTATCTAAGACAACATGCTTTTGTTAGACCGACCAACGCTTCAATGAACCTAAGGCCACAAACATGTAATCTTCATTTCCTCCTCTTTATGGACATCAGTGACTGCCAAGGAAGGATGGTCTTTATTACTCGACAGTTGTGAATTCCGAGGAAAAGAAAACCCAAGTATAATTTTCTTTTTACTATAAGTCCTGGATAAGATAAATCCAAGTACAATGTCTTAGTATGTAAATCAAATTCCAATTCTCCCCCAAAGATTTATAAAATGAATGCGAAGTGGCATTAATGTGATACTATTTGGATCTTATTGTTTGACTTGTGTCTGTGAAATTCCCTTTGACAAGTAAATTAGAGTTCTATCTATATTATATTAAAAACATAAAACCCCTAACTTGAAAGTTCAACTCAAAAATACCCTTATTACTATCTTATCTTTTTTTTAAAACTACAAATACACACAACAGACACCTCTTTGAAGAGACCCCTTCCAACGCTCCTCTTGCCAACTACTTATAGAAGAAAAACAAAACATTAAATCATATGAAGGATGCGTTTAAAACCAAATGGCTACAAACAAACCCCAAGCCAAGCACTAATCTGCTTTCTACACTTTTTCTTTCTTGAAGTGTTAACTAAGTATTAAACTAAATTTCGGAATTATGGGTGATGCAGAGCAGAGCATGGCTATACAAGGAACGCCGTGGAAAAAATATACAGTGTTTGATCAATAAGAGGAGATCGAAGTGGCATGGAACCTGTAGGTCAAATTCTGCATTTTTAGTATGGAACCAAGTCAAATTGTGCAACTTTATGGACTATCAATCACTAATCGGTCGGCCTACTAAAGACACCGAAGCACAACAACATAATCGCATTATACTCCATTTTAAGGGACGAAAACTGAATCACGTGAGTTCACAACGGAGCAGATCATACAAACAGTTACAACTTAATAAATCATGAAGAGCACGGTTGCCGAATAAATTCTGGAGCAAAATCTAAACACTACTTGCGTTGTATGCTTTATTGGAGCAAAGAGTTTTTTATCAGAGATATTTTAAATAAGTCTCCCATAATAATTCTATTTCTGTTTATGTTCAATCTCATCAAGACTTTACCTCTTGGAAAGTAGAAATTGTAAAGCAAACACAACCATTACTAGTAAGAAAATATTATCCCAAGAGCATTTATTTATTGTTATGAAGGAAAATGTTTTCCACGGAAAATGATTTCCAGAAAATGTTTTATTGGAAAATAAGTGGGTTTCAAACCAAACACAACCATTACGAGTTTTAGTTTTCTCTAGAATTTCATATGCTGAACTGTGGTTTTTGAATTTATTTTATGAATAAGAACATACACCACAAATATCATTTATAAAAAAAAAAGATTAGATAGGATATGCTTTATTACATTTTTGTCCTCATAAAAGCAAAATAAGTAAAAAATAATATGCATCTGATAAAAAAATTATGCTTCATCATTGAAGATTCAGATGAAACAACTAATCTTTGAGCTTGAAAAACAAGTCATGATACAACGATCCATATTGATCGTTCACAAAAACTTGTACTTTATTCTTTCATAAAGAAATATTTAGTCAAAAAAATGCATTTAATAATGTTGAAATTATTTTACAAACGGCTAATATATGAATGGGCATATTTACACTTAAGAATCTAGTTAAGTGAAAAAGCACTAAGCAAGTGCCTAAGGTATAACAGATGCAACTATGAGGAGAGTTGAGATTTTTGTGTCCGTGCAGTTGTTATGGAAAGAATTTGCACCCAAAAGCAACTGCAAATCCACATAGATAACAATTTTCTAGCTTCCCAACGACATCCCATCTAAAAGTACAGTCATTGTATAT
Organism: Solanum etuberosum; assembly: GCA_029582245.1. NCBI lineage: Eukaryota > Viridiplantae > Streptophyta > Magnoliopsida > Solanales > Solanaceae > Solanum > Solanum etuberosum. The sequence goes on from JAJONR010009677.1 coordinate 26,016, forward strand.
CAAAAAGGCCAAGCTTATTGCCATTGACAAACAGATAAGATAACTTAAAAAAAGGAAGAGAATCTTTACCATTGAGGAACAACATTCTGGTGTCAGGATGAGAGGCTACGCACTGCAAAATAGAAAGCAATGAGAAACTATTTCAATAGCAAGGGTAGAAGATTTGACCTTTACCAACAAGAAAACTAAATATCAGAGGCATAGTGGGAATACAATTACATCTTAAAACACTTGCCACTATGATAACAACAGATATTTGGAAGTGATACTTCCATGCTCCAAGAAAGAAACAAACTCAAAACTACTTCACTACTAACAGGTATTTTTTTACAAGGAAAAAAACTTAAAAATTTGAACACCTCTCAGTCTGTTGTGTTCACCCTCCACCTCTCTTAATACATATTAACACAACCCCAAGCATATCCAATTCTCTACACCTACTACCGAACATTTCATTGTTATAAGGAAATCATATAATGACAATAACTCATTACTTTAAAGATTAACAACAAGAAAAAACAATAGAAACAGTATCAAGAATCTGAGAAAAATTCCACAAAGAAAGGAAGTTTATATACCTGAAGAAGTGCTAGTGCATTACAAACTCTATTGGATAGTGCAGGAGTCAGAGTTGGAGGCGACAAAACAGGGTAGATAGAAATTATCTCCTGCAAACATGCAAATTAAAGTTTACAAACTTATAGAAACAGCTAGTGACTTCCACGCTATATAAATAAGACTCAAATAGCTGACCAGAAAATATCAACAATAGAAGGTCAAGAAATACGAATTAAATAGTTGAGAACAGAAGTCCAGAAGCTCATGAGTAGAATGAGTTATTTTAACTTAACCAATAATATTGCTTATGATACAGCATCCAACCACCTACATAGTACATAGAGTAGCTTTTGTTTACCATCCAAGTTGGGTCAAGGTACAAAAGCAGTTAAATTGAGATTAGATTAAATGACAGAATAATTTTACTCCTCCTAGTGGTGATATTTTCATTTTTTGGGTTAATGTCTCCTCGAGGTGGGGTTTTGGCTCCATCGGTTTCATCTACATCCAACAAATACGAAAAAGCAATGGGGATTCTATTTTGAGACTTTACCTGTATATTTATCTCCAATATTTACCTCAAATCATTATATTCCATTTTTGTTCTAGTCAATGATAAAGCAATCCAATATATACAATGAAAATGGCATACATTGTCTAGTTTTCATTATTGGAAAAACAACCTTGTTGTGAGTGAGTACAAATTACAAAAAAGGAAGCAGCCCATGGGCCAATGTGGGACTATTTCCCACTCCTTCCCAAGGAGCCAGAAATTTCACAAATTTCTTTTCTCATCGTAAGACTCTACAAGATGTTAAGAAAGAAAAAACTAGGACTCTATGAGACGTTTTCAATTTTAATTATTTGAGTTCCTCAGAAACCCCAATTAAAAGGTCATTAAGATGTTTCCTTGACAGCTTTGTTGTATGCTTCCTTTTATTCCTTGCTTTTAATGGTTCAGTGTGAAGCATAGGTAATCAATAATCATTGAAGAAATGTGTGTACAAACAGACAGACGAATGCTGGAATTACATGAAGTGGTACTTTAACATTCATGTGCATCTGAGAGATGAGATGAACTCTAAATTATAATGGAACACTTCCCAAAATACCTGTAGCAGAGCAGCGATAGTAGCACATGAGTTCCACAATAAAGGGGCCAAATCCTGGAAAAGTTCCCTCTTCTGGAAAAGAAAAACAAAGGCAATAAGCCTTCTTAGGTAAATCTTAATACTATTTAGCAGAACAACAAAAATGATACCCAATCTAAAATGCCAAAGTATTTGGTTGGTGTTCCACACATTCACAAATATGAGCACATTGTTGAAGAGGGGTCAGCAGCAAAATAGGAGTATAGTATTGGGATGGACACCAACTGTTCATCCATTGCTCCAAAAAAAAAAGAAATTACAATTACGCAGCCTAAGGGAGACGACAGAGTTAAAAATCCCCATTAGTCCAGTTTTATCAAGTAGAATAGAATATCACTGCTGCTTCAATTACAAATTCAACTCTCTAAAGTGACAAGCGTCTAATAGCTATCAAAACCTAGCATCCCCATTCTTTTACAATTCTCAAACTTTAGCTCTAAGACATGGAAGAAACACTGATGCCTAAACTCTCAATTTTAGGCAACTTCACCATAATCCAAAATTGAATTATACAAAATCATCCCCCGAGGAGTCGATATAAAAAACAAAACGATATGACACTTAAACGAAACATGGAAGTAAACCTCTGAACCTCCTTTTTTCCTCCTACAATTCTCAACAAACATCGTTTACATCATTTTCCATCTCAATTTTCGGTGAACTCAACTACAATTCAACTCTCTAAAGTGATAAGCATCTTAATAGTCATCAAAACCTAGTATCTCGATTATTCTACTATTCTCAGACTTCAGCCCTAGGTCCTAACCTCTCAAATATACAAAACTTCACCATAATCCATAATTGATTTATACAAAATCATGCCTGATGAGTCAATTGAAAGAACAAAACTATACGACAGAAAAACAAAAACATGAAAATGAACATCTAAAGTGAGAGGAATAAACCTTAGAAAGCTCTAGAAGAGCATTTTCACGAAGTTCAGGATTGCTGAGATCAAGCACTAGCTGTTCAGCCGATTGCATGTTGCGATCGTTATTAGCCGAAGCTCCGGCACCGGCCAACGACGACGGCGACGCAACTCCTCCAAAACCTCCGAAACCTCCGACGCCGATTGAGAACTGAGGTAAGTTTGTCATGCCCTCAATCGAATGCTCTCTTTCGTTTTCTTCTTTTCGCTCTCTCTGCCTTTTTTCCCTCTTTTTTCGGATTAAACAAAGATGAAATCCGCCGTTTCATTTAAAACCGTGGCATTATGTAGAGGTGTCCATGTTTTATAAAACCACTTAACCCATGGAATCCATTTTTAGATTATTATTTTTTTACAAAAAATAAATAAATTTTTTATATAAATTTATATATAATAATTGTATATAAACCTTAGAAATTTACATAATTTTTTATATCGAATTGTACTGAATAAAAAAAAATCTCTTTTATGATTTAAATTTCTCTTGTTGGGTATTTATTTAACTAGACTCAATTTATTATTTTATCTTGATTGACTTCTTCCCTTTGCTTAATGTTATTTTATATTATCGTAAAATAATGGATAGAGTGAAGATTGAAACTGATTCTCTCCTAATGAAGAATATCAAAAAAAATTGGAAGATTTTATTGCAAGTTATGATTAGGGGTGTCAATGAAACGGTTCGATCAGTTATTTTTAAAAAATTATATTATCTTAACTTTTTAGATATTTTATAATGTATAAGAAATATTATTTTTTTTAAAATCATCCCAATCATATTGGTTTCTCTTCGGTATCGGTACGGTTCGGTTAATTTTTATTTTTTTTTACTTTTAAAGTATCACCTCAAAATATGTTATTATTAAAATACTTCTTTCGCAAGTATATTCTTGAAGATGCACTTCAACTCTTCACGAAGAAGTCAACAATGTAGAACCAAGTTGTCATATTGTTTTATCTTAAGCATTTAATAGGAGTGCTCGCATATGTTTTGTTGTATTGTTTGATGGAGTATCTATTATAATATCTTTTAATTTTAAACTCAATTTAATTAAAGGCTAATTAAAGAGTAAAGATCCAAAGTCGTCCAATCATCAGAGGCCTAGAACCTAGATTATATTTATATTTTAAAAAAATTATAAAATATATTTAAAAAATTATTTTATATATTAAATTTAACATGTAAGGTTATTCGGTTCCGTTAAAAAAAATTATTTTTTAAAATAAATTAAAAGGGACATCCCAATTGTTCGGAACGGTTATACATTTACATAAAATCCACGATTTTATTGAAAAAATGATATAAATCAATTCGATACGCTTAAGTTCGGTCGATTTTTCATATTTTTTAACACCCCTAGACACACATCAATATTGAATTTGACTGAGTTTATAACTGCAATTTTTAAATCTGAAGAATATCAAAATTCCATGAAAATCGACGAGCTTCCATACGATTTTTTGGATCTATATTCTTGAATTGGGAACAACTTTCGTTGATGGTTTGAAGAGTTAGACTTAAAATTGAAGCTCATAATTGAAAATGTAAAACATCAACTTGAAACTTCCATTGAAGTTAGTTCAAAAGTTTGAGTTTAAATATAGACTTGCCAAATGAGTTCAAAAGATGAAAAAATAAATATACAAATAAGTTAAACGAGATTCAACATCTATTACAAATACATAAAAAATAAATATTTATATAAATAATGTGATTTTTCATTGAAGGGAGTTCAGATGACCCACTCTCTTTCCCCTCCCTGACCCTACCGGCTTCCCCCCTCCCCCGACTGAGGGGGTTCATTTGAACATGATTAAAATTACTTTTTAAAATATCTATAGTAGATAAAGAACTTTTATTTTATTTTTTCATGTATATATTTCTTTATATTTTGAAATCCTTTAATAAATCCTGATTTCGCTATCGATGGAGAACCAAATAAAAAATTGAAGAACAAAGAATGCAAAAAAACAAGTGAATAAGAGAAAACAAATATTTACATTGTTAACAATAACAACAAATTCAAATATAATCTTATAATAAAATATGAAAAAGATAAAATATACGCAGATTTTATGAAGTACTTAAATCCCAACCACTATTAGAATGGGGACATGATGAGTGTGATAGAGGGTATAGAAAGGGATACAATTACAAAACATAAGAACCACAATATTGGATTGTGGTTGCCACATGGCAATTTAAGTAGCCAATCACATATTGACTCTTCTATCCATCAAGATAAGCCAATTCTCATAATAAAATACCACAAAATCTCATTGTCCTTAGTATCTCTCATAATCACAAACACAAGAGTGAAGAATTTGCCGACATGGCCTCAGCTTGTGCTTCATCCACCATTGCTGCTGTTGCTTTTTCTTCCCCAAGGCAAGTTCTCTTCAATTTCCATATCACTTTATAATAATCAACGACAAAACTAGAAATTTTACTAAAGTTATTCAAAAATTTAATATATCATCGAAAGAGTTATTTTTTATCTCTCTCTATATATAGTATTATCCATATCAACGAAGTGTGTTTAAGTAACAATTCTCGGATCCATGTAGCTATGCCACTGATCACTATGTCTTAAAAAATCAAGTGTAGCATTCTAGTATACCACTCCTTTCGTTTCTAATTATATGTATTTCTTTTTAAAATAGTTATCTCAAATTATTTACTAATTTTAGAAGTTTAAATAAAAGTATTTTTTTTAAGACTAGAAATTAATAATTTATTTATTCTTAGGTGTCTATTTAAATTTTCTATTAATTCTTGTTGATATGCTAGCATGACTTTGACAATTATATACTCATTAACGGAGATGATACATATATTAAGTAAATATTTAATGGAGAGATATTATAGCTTAAATATCAATAAGGTCTAAATAGTAAAAAGAAAAAAACTTGTAATAAATAGGCGTCATCATTTTTCTATTATTGAAAATATTTAACCTTTAAAATTTTCTTGTTACTTTTATTGAGATAATTTATAGTTACACAAATAATTAACTATTGTTTTTCGAGCTTTTTTTAAAAAGAAGTTATTACAATATAAAATTGAGACGGTGTAAAGAAAGTAAAAACGACAAATAATTTGTGACAGTTTGTTGCAGTTCGAGGAGAAATGGATCAATTGTAGGAGCAACAAAAGCTTCATTCCTTGGAGGGAGAAGATTGAGAGTAAGCAAATACAGTACTACACCTGCAGCACGAAGTGCGACTACAGTGTGTGTTGCTGCAGACCCTGACAGACCCCTCTGGTTCCCTGGCAGCACCCCTCCTCCATGGCTTGATGGCAGGTAAGTCATGATCTAACTTCGTTTTTTCGAGTTTCATATTTGTATTAGTAGACATGTCAGTTTTTTTTTTTATATGGACTATCACCGCCTATTTATTAGTAAAACACATTTCAACTATTAATTAGTATTTTACTTTCTATTTGAAATATTGCCATTATTCATAGGGGGATCGAACCTTATAGCTTTGATCTTAATTCAATATCCATCTAAAGAACTTCATTGAATATACAAATTATTGATTTAGATCACAGGTAATTTTAAAGAATTAAACTTTAAATTGTGGCTCCATCTATGATAATTCAGGTCAGAAAATGAAATAATTGGTCGTTAATAATAATTTCGTTAAGAAACTCAGACACATGATAGTTCACATATGAAATTTGAAAATATCAAGATAATCTAAGTGTATTTTTGTTACTTTTATTCATTTTCGTGATAGTTCAAATATTAAAACTCGAATAAACAAGATAATTTCAGTGTGTTTCTAATCATTCAATCTTTCATTAACTTGTAATCGATTGTATGCTGAAATTAGTTTATTTTGCTTCTTCGCCTTGCAGCCTTCCCGGAGACTTCGGTTTCGATCCTCTTGGCCTCGGTATATATCCTTTTACTCGTTCTGTTTTAATTTGTTTGTTTTACATTTTTTTTTATTTAATCAATTTCAAAAAAGAATGTTGTATTACAGCTCTTTAATTTCAACTTTCACATGACATGTTTAAGATCACATGATTAAAAAATATTTTAGTACATTTTATATATTTTTAGTTTAAAACCAAAAGATTCATTTTTTTGTTTACTTACTTAAACTTCTTTCTTAGAGTATTTTAGTACATTCTATATATTTTCAATTTAAAACCAAAAGATTCGTTTTTTTGTTTACTTTCTTAAACTTCTTTCTAAACCAAAACTGGGCAAACAAATTGAAATGGAGGAAGTTCTAGAATTCTGTGAACGCCCTAATCCTTGTTTTACTACCAATCACAAGTTTCATGTTCGATGCAGTATTCATTACATATATATCAATAAATAATCATCATTTTGTGGATATATATCATTTGAGTACAGGATCTGATCCAGAGAGCTTGAGATGGAACCAACAGGCAGAAATTGTACACTGCAGATGGGCAATGTTGGGAGCTGCAGGAATTTTCATTCCAGAATTACTCACAAAAATTGGAATCCTTAACACACCTTCATGGTACACTGCTGGTGAACAAGAATATTTCACGGACACAACGACTCTCTTCATCGTTGAGTTGGTACTTATAGGTTGGGCTGAGGGAAGAAGATGGGCAGACATCATCAAGCCTGGATGCGTTAACACAGACCCAATCTTCCCTAACAACAAGCTCACAGGGACAGACGTTGGTTATCCAGGAGGGTTATGGTTTGATCCCTTGGGTTGGGGTTCGGGTTCACCTGCAAAGATAAAGGAATTGAGGACAAAGGAGATTAAGAACGGTAGACTTGCTATGTTAGCCGTTATGGGTGCATGGTTCCAACACATTTACACTGGAACAGGCCCTATTGATAACCTCTTTGCTCACCTGGCTGATCCTGGTCATGCCACTATTTTTGCTGTAAGTACAACCTCACTTTAGTACTCCTTCTGTTTCAGTTTATTTGTCTTACATTCCATTTTACTCTATTTAAAAAAATGTCTCTTTGTCGAAAGTCTTTTTTAATGTTTAAAATTATGTGTCAAGTTAAAACTAAACAAACAAATTGAGACGGGGAGTATGTGTCGTTTGTTTAATTTGAAAGAAAACTCAAACCAGAGAAATTGTTGTTGTTTTAGACTTATATGGAGAAACTATATTTTCAAACATTGGAATCAAATGGTCTTAAATGGGAGAAACTATATTTTTACACTCTGTTTTTGTTAACTAATAGCTCATTCTTTTGAAAAAATCTGGACTTAGTACACTGATAATCATTTACTCCGTCTGTCCCAATTTATGCAGTACCATTTGACTTGACACAGTTTGACGACAATTCGAGTTACTGAAGTTGTTTCTACTTATGTTTTTCAGGCATTCAGTCCCAAGTGAGAAGCAGAAGCAGAACAACATCTTTTGCTGTAATGATGTGTAAAAGTAACATTTGAAGTAGATTTGTGCAAAGAAAGCTTTAATGTTTCTTTTGCCACTCAATGTAGTATCCCTACATTTGGTTTGCCCTTCTGTAGAAAAAGACTCAGTGTACAAATACCTTTGAGAATTCGTATCAGATCAAAAAAATCTATTTATATATGTTCGTCCCATTTGCATGAGAGAAGATTTTTATCGCAATAGTTGACTAAGATACATGGGGTGTGAGTAAGTTTTTTCTACAATACACATGGATGCCCGATATTAAGTAGCAATTGCATCACATCATCTCGGTTCCGCGGTAGGAAGAACAGTGTTCCTCTATAGTACTATAGATGGAATATTTAGGATGTGTTTTAGGACAAACTCAAACTGAAAAGAGGATTTCAATTAATTAAAAGTTTAAGTTTTGAATGAGGAATGATGATGTATATAAACATAAATGTTCCTTGACACTTAGATAGGTTAGAGTTAGACATACATTTTATCTTATCTACAAAAAGGTAGACTGATGAGTGAGAACCATAACTCAAACCCAATGGTGGAGTCAGAATTTTTAACGAGAAAGTTGAAAATATGAAGAAATAAACATACTAACCAGTTTTTGTCACGCCCCGAGCCTACACCCTGGACAGGACTGGCACTCGAGAACCATTGCTGGCCCCAAGCGAACCCTTGGTCTGGCTTACTTACTCAGCGGAAGTCTTAAACACAAGAAATAGTCTCAAAGGATAACTCATGCAAATGTCTTTAAGAAATATTAAACTTAGCCAAAA